>OVAP01007660.1:0-10557 GCA_900406295.1 Aurinia saxatilis
GGTACCCAAATTGCAAACGTTATCCACGAACTTACAGGTGAAACTACTTTTGCTCGCAAAGAACTCGCAAATTTGCGACGTATTTGGACGCAAAGGCGTCGCAAATTTGCGACGTATTTGGACGCAAAGGCGTCGCAAATTTGCGAGTCTTGCGCGAGAATTATGTGTTCGACGCACATACGTCGCTCAATTCTCGCATTGTTCACCCTTTACGCGAAAACGTCGCAATGACGTCGCTAAATTACGACTGGTTTGCGACGAATGTTGTCCTCGCGGATTTGCGACTATAGTGCGATGATGTTTGGGATTACACGCAAATTAGACGCAAATGCGACGCACATTTGCGAGGGAAACCCGGCGTCGCAAATTTCCCTCGCAAATGGCGTGTTTTCTTGTAGTGTACAAATGTTGCAATTTTCCTCAATAAATTTTGGTTAGTGTTTTGTGGCTATTGTTGTCAATTATTTGTGTAGTGTTATCCTACACAAATTTCAAATTTTAGAGTTAATGACCAAATTAATTTTCTATAATACAATTTTATTAGATTTATAATTGATTCAAAGTAAT
This sequence comes from Aurinia saxatilis, assembly GCA_900406295.1. Classification (NCBI taxonomy): domain Eukaryota; kingdom Viridiplantae; phylum Streptophyta; class Magnoliopsida; order Brassicales; family Brassicaceae; genus Aurinia; species Aurinia saxatilis. The sequence continues at coordinate 568 of OVAP01007660.1, forward strand.
TGATTTTGAGAATCCAAAAAAGAGAATAGAAAATTGGGTCACTCATTTCTTACCTTCTTTTTCTTTTATTGGACAAAAAACCACTCATTATTTATTTTCTAAAATTATAATAATTATTAGAAAAAACATAAAACCAAACCTTCAAAGGTTGAGAAATAAAATCCTCACCACCACATGTTGGGGCACGGCCTATTTTTAGGAAAAGCCCATGACAACACAACCTTAAAATACGGTATAACCATTACCAATAAAACACGTCGGCACGATCCGATTCGAAGGAGCCAATGCAACGACCTAACCCAAGATAAAGTAGGTACTTGCCCGCTAAGAAGAAATCCCGTCCCATCATCATCTATTTCCGGGAGGATTAGAGACGACTTGAGAGACTGACACATCATAAGCTCAGTTTCCGTTATTATATTCATGTTTTAATCTTTAGCTCGAGATCGCCATAAGATAAAACTAAAATTTAAGAATTTTTTTTTGCATATTTAATGTTCACTATATATATTAAAATTGTGTGAATACTTCTTACCTCACTAATATTATGAAAAGACAAAAATATAATGTGGTCGGTGGGTGTATTTTTTTACTTTACATCCCTATGTGCCCTGACAGGGGCACATGGGGCGAAGTAAAAAGGACACGGGCAATCATTATTTTACTTATGTTTAACTTTACACTTCTGAATTATGTTGCATTTCATAGAATAAAATTATGTAACATTTATTTACACTTAATATCAATAAAAAAGGTTGGTGTTCATGTAAGGTGTCTTCGTAACATATCCTAATGGTGGTATATGTAGTGGTACTAGACTTATTGTACTCATATGACTTGATATGCAATTCAAGCAAAGATCATTACGGGATCCAAAAACGGATTGATGATTTGGTCTTGATACCTAGGATGGTTTTGTCATCATCGGAAACAAAGTATCCATTCATAATGCGTCGTAGACAACTCCCTCTCACCTTGGCATTTGCGATGACGGGTCAAGAAAAATCGTTATAACATGTTGGATTGTATCTACCGAAACAAGTTTTCTCTCAAGGGAAACTTTATGTAGCACTATCGAGTGTCAAGTCTAATACAAGTGTAAAATTTCTTATTACATGCAAAAATGGAAAAGTTCAAACTAAAACTACAAATCTTGTGTACAGGGAAATCTTAGATAATGTTGGTTTTTGTTTTACAATTATTTGTTCAATTTCTACGTAAACTTTTTTACATCCGATTATAGAATTTTGTTTTTAATTAATCATGAATCTTTTTAATAAAAACATTGGCAGTCCGCACCGGGTGCGGGCTAATCACCTAGTGTATAGTATTACCTTAGAATATACCTATATGTATCAAACATGGTAGTCATCCTCTTCCTTGATTGGCTTCCTTTTGGCTTTTAATGTACCTTATAATATTCTATGCCTGAAAACATAAACATAGGATAATTAAAGAGTTACTATATATAGATCATATAAACAAAAAGAAAGAGAGGAAAGATTAAGATCCTAGTAACCTTCTCTTTGGCTCTAGTTGTTCCTGTTTTAGTAAGAGCCATCAGAGGTGGAATCACTCCTTCTTTTAGGACCATGTTGAGGTATTTTGTACTATGTGTACAAATGTGAAGAAGTGCTGCAGTTGCATTCTCCTTGCCTCTAACTGAACCTAACTCCACAACGTCAACTAATATTGGCATTTTTAAACTACTATTGTTAGTTTAAAATCTAAAACGTTTTAGCTTCTTCTTCTTTGATCCTTTACAGTTTCAGATCATGAGATATGAGCTTCTTTTTATATTTCCAAAATTCAAGAGTTTTTGTTTTTAAAAAATTATGACCCTTGTGAGCAGATTTTCTGGCTCCGCATGGTGTTTAATGGAGGGATTGAACAGAGCCGTGGCTGCGTCTTTCTTGCCTCTTGGGTTCCCATTTCCTAAGAGATCAAAAGGTGGCTCTATAGCTTCTGCTTCTCCAATATTTGTCTTGTTCTCTTCAGTTACCGATAAGCTGAATAATGTCGTTGTTGCGTTGTCTTTGGCTTCTTTGGTTCCTGTTTTGAGGACATGAATGAGTGGCTCGATAGCTCCACTATCCGCAATGACTGATTTGTAATTGTCATTGATGGATACATTCAGTAAGCAAGTCACTGCTTCGGCTTGGATTCTCTCGTTCGTAGAGTAAAGGAGATCAATTAAGGGAAGGACTGCTCCGAGTCTTGCAATCACTATGCGATTCTCTGTATTGTTTCTTGATAGTATCCTGATCCGAGGTGTGGCTTCTCTTTGTGTATCTGAAGAAGGACTCTTGAGATCTTCTCTAAATTTCTTTACCTCGGTTTCGATACTTGAACTGCTTCTTGTTTCTGTTATAGTCGTTGGATGATCCCCGGGTAGGGGTGGGCATAATTAACGGGAACCGAAGAACCGAACCGGAACTGAACCGAAACCGAACAAAAAATACCCTGGCCGAACCGGAACAGATTATTCAAAAGAACCCAGTGGATCCTAAATATTTATAACCGAAGCACCGGAACCGAACTATAACCGAACCGAAGAACCGAATGGGTACCAAATATCTGAAATTCATAGATATTTTTGTTTTAGATTGGGTGTATGTCCGGGTAATTCATATATATATATATATATATATATATATATATAAGTGTATTATTTTATTTTTATAGATTTTTAGTATTATTTTCAAGTATTTATTTTATTAGTAAATTTTAGTAATTTTGTAAGTTTTGGTTTGGTTCTTTTTGTTTATTTAGAGATTTTGGAGGTTTTGGTTCGGTTCTTTTGGTTTTGATTTGATTATTTCAATTGTTTCGGTTATTTTAGTTGTTTTGGTTCTGGTTCGGTTCTTTCGGTTTTGGTTATTATTCGATTCCCCAATTTGTATATCCAAAATTTGTTTGGTTTTTTCGGTTATTATGGGTATTTAGCTGGAACCGAACCGGGAACGATTAATTTCGGTACCCATATGGTTCTTCCAATTTTGGCACCGAACCGAACTGAATGGGAACCGAACCGAAACCAAACCGATATACATTATGTACCCATTGGACCTTTTTTTCTTGGAACCAAAGAACCGAAGACCGAATGGCCACCCCTATCCACGGGTGACGGAAATGCATGTCTGGTGGAAGTCCCCACGGGGTTTCTATCCGTGCCCGCGGGGCTAATGTATCAGCAGGGGCAGCAACATTAGTGCTTATTTCGGGTCTCAGAACCATTTCATAGACAATTCATGTTGCAGAAGGAGACCTACTTAAGACTTGGCGCATTTCTTCACTTGTGTACCATTTATTAAGTCTTTGGGTATGTAGTTTCATGTTTGGATATTTGGAATTTGTTGATATCTGCGAATATGTTCATGATACATGTGAAGCGCATCGGTACCAATAGGTCCAATCCTATACACCTACCAGAGGAGAGGAAAGGCCCAAGAAATTACAAAGGCTTGAAAAACAAGGGAAGGAAGAAGATTCTAGAAGATGTGGTTAAGTTGTTACTATGATTAAGTAAGAGAGCTGTCACTCTGTATTGCACGTATCAGTTCACTCCCATTTATTTTTCTTTTATCATTTGGCATTCATTGATCAAGCAAATCAAAAGAGACAAAGGTACAAGAAAGTATAAAAAACTGAGAAAACAGGCATTAACTAGGCTCGATTTAGAGTAACCTCTTAACATAGGGTAAGATTGATATCGTCCATTTTGATGTGATATGGAAGTCAATCACGAACCTCCTAAAATAGGATAGGATTGATATCGTCCATATGTTTTTACACTTTTTGCGATATCTCGAGCTACAATATTAGCGCGGACATTCACCAAATCCAACACCACATTAGCAAAGCTCGAGACCAATTGATTAATCCAATTGAGTATAACTGATATTTAGGTCATTCTGTTGGTTTGGTTAAGACTTGAAATGCAGCCAAACAATCTTTAACAATGAATATGAATCACGAGGACGGCTGTATGTACTATGTAGGCGTATCAAGTCTTCAAAAGATTTGGACGGATATAACACAAGGACAGGTTTGAGATGTTACAAAGATCTTTCGAACAAAACGAAGACGGTAACTAGTTTTTGTAGACAAAAAATAAAAGTCTTAAAACATTTATTTTATTTTTATTTTTAATAAAGAGGTGTCCCCAATGTATTTATCTTGTTTTTTGTTTTTTTTTACAATGAGAACTAGCGTTAATTTTATGTCCACATGGCAGCATTTGAATGGAGGGGGTCGGGAAACTTCTGCAAGCATTGAGTTCTCTGGCATTGTTCCATTCCGATCTGCAAGGGCTTCCATTAAAATCTCAGTACCTCCTTTGCTCGTCGCCGGAGAATCTCAAAGCCGCCTTGAATTAAACCAGAATTATCAGTTTCAAAAGCCTCATAAGAGGATTTGTAAGGATCTTTTGTAACTGATCAACTGAACCCAAATAATTAAAACTTGAACATTTATATGGAGAAACTTTCAACCTATTGAGTAAGGGAAAGATTTATATTCTCAATAATAAAGAACAAGCCAAGGGCTAAAAGTTAAATCCGGTAAAAGCTTTCACAATCTATTGAAAAGCTTAGAGAGGAACAAGGGCATGCAAAAACCAAAAAAGTTCGGTAGAGAAACCTGATTCTACCCGCAAATAAAGCCTGAATTAAAACTGATCCACAAAAAGATGAGAAAAGCCGGTAAACCGGAGTTAAAAGCCGAATAAATCGGATTAAGCTCAAAACAAAAGAAAAAAAACTACAAATGTACTTAATATAGAGCTAAAATCCACACAGTACACATCGGTGGAGAGTCATCGGAAAGCTTAGATCTATATCTGGTTTCTAGAGAGAAGATGGAGAGAAAATAAAAAACTGACTCTTTTTTTTTTTTCAACCGTTACTTTTCATTAATATTGAAGAAAGGGTTAGAAGCCCATATGGATTACAAGTTTTAAAAGCCCAACTAAAGAAACAAAATATTAAATAAAAACAGAGGGCGGCGTGGCTGAATAAGTGAAAAGTTTTTAGATCGACAAAGACTCCGCCGCTTGACGAACTTCTTCTGAGATTAATCTTCATTTCTGTAAGAACTTAAGCTTTACCCCTCTTCATCACCTTCTTTTTGTTCGCCGGTGCTGATCTTTACTATCCATTCAAAGTAAATAAAACCAAAGTTGATTTGAATCAATTAATTTTTGAAGAAATTTCTTTTAACACTTTCTCCAAACAATAACAACTGGAACAAACCAACTTAATCTTAAAACGGTGATTCTAGAGATAGAGTCTAAACAGACTCAACCTTCAACACATAATTACAGAGATTTAGATCTCTAAGCGGAAGATATTTTTTGAAGAATGGATTGAAAGACATGAAACCGGAATAAGCTTCCCCCAATCTACTGAAGAGCTTGTGAGAAACAGAAGGTGAAAAGACAAAAACAAACCGAACCATGACGGAGATTTAACCGGATCAACGCCGGAGTGAAAAGCCGATAAACATCGGATCTGAGCTCAACAACACAAAAACTAAACAAGAAAACTAAATAAGTAATATTCAGGGCACGGAGCCGGCGTAACATCGGACTCTAGCCAGATCTAATAGGAAATTTGTTTAAACAAATTCTAGAGAGATGAATTGACTCATTTTGTTTTTGTTTTTTGTTTTTTGTCATCTGGTTTAATATTAAGTAGAAAAAAGAGCTACAACAAGGATAGGCCGCAACCTCTCTAGATTTTTTGCCGGTAGAGAGCGAAATCTCTCCAGACTTCTACACCGCAGGAAACAAGGACATCCCCGGAACAACGACTAACAATACAAAAAGCAGAGTCTATTAAAAACAACTAAAACCTTAAAGATTTGAGGCAAGACACCGACAGGTAAGGCAAAGGCTCTACGGACTTGAACTGTGAAAACAACCCAAAAGCCTTCCACGACCTCACCATAGTAGCCAGACGCTGAAGCTGAGCGGAGGACCAAGTTTGGTAGGAAGTGTCGAAAATAACACTGCCCAGCTAGGTTACCAGAGAGCATGAACTTAGCAAAACACTCTACATGATCACAAACACCAAAGCAACAACGGGATGAGAGCGGAGTCAAAGCCTCCCGCAGACACAAAATATACAGCCAAACCACTCCCCACGACACAACACATACGAAGAGGCCTAAGTTCAAAGAGAAAACCTTGAGTCTTGAGAAGGAGGACAACTAACAAGCTCCACAATTCTTACATACTGCTACTTATGGCCTACATTCTCTAACATCTACAAACCAGAAAAGAACCACGTCCTCACATCGAAGCCACTGAGAGCAAGCCCACTACAAAGTCTTGTACCAACCCCAGAGGACCGAAGACTCAGAGGAAGGCTAGTAGATAATCTGTAACAAGCAAACGTCCAGACCTTCAACCTTTCTAATATGCCAATACACCGGGAAACAGGAAAAGCAATACATCCCATTACTTAAAAGCCAATTCCAAAAACCAGGCCAAAATTACACTTACTCCAAACCTAGACAAGGACTACTACTAAACCAGAACCTAGAATCCTCACAGTCAAACCATCGTCACTTCCCATTCGGCTTTACAGTCCAGAACCCACTGTTATTAGAGAATATTGGATTTTCCAACTGAGAGAATCCCTAGATGCCAGAAGGATATATCACCCCAGGAAGCTCGAGACATGAGAGAAACGTCGGAAAGGCCAGAGATACAGAGTCGCGGGACCAAAACCATCGTCGATAGCCTCTTCCATCGGTTGTAGACATATTAAGAAGAAGCGTAGATGGAGTAATACCAACCACCATCGAGTTGTAGCCACTATGGGCTTCGACGGAGAAGACACCGCCCTCTTCCCCAACACCATCACCCTCACCATAATCCAGAATACAACGTTGAGATCCGGAATAACCAAACCTTGAAACTAAAAAGCAAGAACAAAGAAAGAGAATTAAAAGAAAAGGAGGACCAGCGGCAGTGCTATCGAAGCCACTCACGGCGGTCAGATCTGAAGAGACAAGGGAGGAGTTGAAAGAGCGGCGCTTGGGTGTACCGACTCATTTTGTTTAATTTATTACTTTTACTCCAAACAATAATATATATTATATAAAAAATGCCTATATATATTAGGGATCGGCATTCGGTTCTTCGGTTCGGTTTTTCGGTTCTTCGATTTCAAGGAAAAAAGGTCCACTGGGTACATAATGCATATCGGTTCGGTTTCAGTTCGATTCCCATTCGGTTCGGTTCGGTTCCAAAATTGGAGGAACCATATGGGTACCGGAAAAAATCTGTTCCGGTTCGGTTCCAGGTAAATACCCATAATAACCGAAAAAAAGAACCAAAATCTACAAAATTACCCGGAAAAACCTAAAAACCCAAACAAAAAATTACAAACTTAGTAAAATTTACCAATTAATCTAAGAAATAAGGTAAATCTATCAACTAACACCTTAAAATGAACCAAAATATTGAAAAAACTATGAATGGATTAGGTTTGTGTAAAAATAATAGTCTAATTTCAGTTCCATTTAATTCCCTTTTCGGTTCCGGATAAGAACCGGAACAAAACCGATACCTATTGGATCTCAAAGAGAAAAACTAATGGTATTTTCTATGGAACCGGAACCAAATCAATACTCATATTTTTTGTTCGGTTCGGTTCTTCGGTTCCAATTACTTATGTCCACCCCTACTATATATATAAAGAAATCCAGAGGTTTTAGTCTTGTGTTCAGTTTTCTCATTCAAGTTTTCATACCGTCACACTGTGTCTTTTCAGTTTTTTTTTTTTAACTTGTTTTCTTTTATACAACTGATCTATTCCACTATTTGTTTTGTTCCAAATTAATGGATATTTGATTTCTTGAAAACAATCAAAACGAACATGGATTTTCTGCCATGATCTTATGTGAAAATACTTCTCATTTCTACATAATATTCAACTAGATATTCAGAACAGCTTTTAAAAAAAAAAATCTTTTGGAATATTACCTCCAAATTCCAAAGGGGACAAATAAAACAAAAGGGGTCAGGTGCCATTTGGGGTCAACGGAGAAAAAAGGCGACTGTTTAATGGGCCTTAGATCAAACAAAATGATTTGGGCTTACATCATCGGCCGTCCAACTTAGTCGGTCATCCAACAGATATCCTACACTTGTCCACTCGTGTTGTCCACGTCCGGCGTGATAATTATAAAACCAGACGTTGACCATCGTGATACACGTGTGTTACGTAGTCGTTCACATCGATCGTTACATCACAATGACCTTCTTTTTCATTTTATTAAGTTTTTTGGTGATAACTATATATAGTTATGTTTTTATAAAGCAATAATTTCACAATATTGAAATTATGTTTGATTTTCTCTCGCGCTCAATATAATGATACCAACTGTGTGTTCGAGATAGGGGGTTGCTATTTGCACATTTTCATACTAGGCCTACTTCTTGGAGGATGATAGAGAATGATAAATTATTTTGGAGCATATTGTAGACCTTTCCAAAACAGAATATATTGGTATTTGAGTATTATGCTTAGGTTCATGGAAACCTTGAAACAAAACTGAATATAAGAGCAACTTCATAACCAAGAAAACCACTTAGAAGGTATCAGGCCAGGCTCTGATGGTGGGCGAGCTGTGCTTTTGCACCGGGTCCAGGGTCCATATCAAATATTTTTCATGTTAAATAGGGTTCAATTTTTTTTTTTTAATTTTAACTAGATATTAGGGTCCATTTTCGCATTTAGCTGAGAGCCCTATTTTTTATTGAGCCGGGCCTAGAAGGTATATTGGATCATGTATTTAGAATGATTTTGTGTGATTGGACAAATTTGGTGTTATGGGAACATGTGTTTTAAAAAATCTTTTAAAAATCAGTGTTATTAGACTAGGTATTTGTTAATACCATCAAATTCGATGTTATTAGAATTATTTTAATCATTTGATTTTAAGTGATTTTATAGTGTTTTGGATGAGATTTTAGTTAAAAATAAAAATATTCAAATGACATGATTTTATGTGGAATTTGAGGTGATTTCATTAAAACTCACAAAAATCAAAAAAACTCCTTAAACATTAAATCATTTCAAACTCATAATCAATACACCGCCTTAATATTTAAGAAATAGAAATAATTTAAGTATTAAACTAATCTCCTAATTCCTCTGATTTTATAGGTCCATTGGTAGAAACCACTTAGTATCCATTGGGCAAGTACCATTCCCTTTGAAATGCTCTCTGGCGTGAGGCCAACATATGTATAATGCAACAATTCACCTCGTTGACACTGACCAAATGTGAAAACGATAACATAGCTTCACAAAAACTAAACCGACTTTGATAAAATAGACTCACAATTCTTCTTATCGTCAGAGATTCTCAATTTCATACAACAATAACATAAAAATCAAAACCAAACTCAATATCCAGATGTGTGAAACTCAATTCCACTGTATAAGAAAACTTTGACCAAAACTCAACAAACCTTAAATCTCTGGAATCGACCTTCTTCCGTACAAGAACTCGTCGTAAATATTTTAAACCATCGCCGGCGGTTCTAGCAGAGGAAGAAAGTCTACGCCGGCGTACAGATGCCTAAAACCAACATATCATCCACAACAAACCCGATTAACGATCGACATGCATGAATAGATCGAAATCTAAAGAACAAAAGCAATTTTGAATCGATGATTTCGAAGAACAAACCTTCGAATCAATTTTTTTAAATAAAAGATGAAGGACATATGGATCGATTTCTAGTGATCATATTTTCATTCGAGGAGAAGATCGAGATTGAAGAAAAAAGAGATAGACTCAGAAGTAAGAAAAAGAGAGAGAACCCAGCAATCAACACGTGGAGTATCAAGCCAGTTTCTCCAAATTTCTCCATGGAGAAACGATTCTCCTAAAACAAATACTTCTGTTTTCTAAAGAGTCCGTTTTAGACTTATTTTTCTGTTTCAGAAAGAGTGTCGTTTTCATTTTCCA
>OVAP01007662.1:0-10555 GCA_900406295.1 Aurinia saxatilis
ACCATGTTTGAGTCATACAGTGTGATTTCAGGACAACTTTCCTTCACGTGTCATCAGGACCAACTTCACCTTCCAAAAGCTCTGTTTGCCTAACGAGATTATCACCCGCCTGTTCCTCGGGCAAGGAACGTTCTGCGACTGCAAGGACTTTCAAATTGGTTTGTCGGGTGCCCTTGTCCATCCCTGTAGTGGATGCGTGTTCCACATCTAACTGTGAGATTGTGTGACCGTTGTGACTTTCAGAAACTGCAGACTCTTGCATTTCAACCTCATCATTCACCAAAAGGAGCTGTTGTCGTCCCTCTGTAGTTTTTTCCAACTCACAGACCTGTGCTTGAATCCTCAACTCTCGCACTGGTCTCTCAGCCTCATCAGCAGCTAGGATATATTGTCGCATCTCATGGAGAACCATGGGGTGTATTCGAGGCCTACCTGAAATCGCATCCCCAGTCAGGTGCTCCACTGATAACACATCTTTTAATGGGTCTTGACGAACTGTCGCAGGCTCTGGTTGCTCCACCAGCTGCACAGCCCGCTCTGGAGGAACCGCTGGCTCATTGAAGTGTCTTCTAGCTGCTTCCTCTGTTTCAACGGGCATCACAGTTCGCACATGTTGTGGCCTGGTAGCTACATCCTCTGTTTCCACTGGCACCACAAGTTTCGGAGGGAAAGGGCATGCTGTATTAGTATGCGTCAATCTTTGACAAGCGTAGCATCTCTTCTTGACATCCTCAAAATCGAAGAAAATATTAGCAGCAGTTCCACATGGGAAATTCACCACCCTCGCACGCCGGACAGGCTTAGACACATCAAAACGAACCTTTGCACGCACAAAATCCTGAATCTGACTCTGTGCGGTAACTAACTCCACCTCTTCAACCACGCCAATGATTTCACCCACCCATTTGATCGTTGCTTCTGTCCGATATTTCACGGGTAAATTGCGGATCTGTATCCAGACTGGCAGAAATAACAGGTAATCTGCTGGGAATGGATCCTCCCACCTCGCCACAATAACGTTCCACTCGTTATATGAATGGACCGTCGTCTTCAGCACATCCTTCATGTCCTCCTCATACTTGAAAATAAACTGAAATTTGTCCTTTGACAAAGCCACTCCACGGACTCTGTTCGCCATCCCCCATTTTCTTGGCATGTCCCGTATAAAACTGGACATTTTCTGGTTCTCTGGGTTCAACAAACGCCCCATGATACTCATGGCATTTGTTTCCAAGGATTTAAATTCTGGGAGATCAGGCATAGTAAGCGGAGCGTCATCTTCTCCATCAATTAACTTCATGGCCTTCAACGCATTATCCAGGTTAGCAGTCATAGCTCTGTTTTGCACTGGACAAGAGGTAAAGGTTACGGTTTCTGCAATTAGGGTTCTTCAGCCGTCAAGCTCGAACCGTAACTATAAGAACACAAACAGAATCTTAATGAAACCCTAGCCAAATCTTTCCAAATATTGGTTGTATATCTCAATATCTGCCTAAATCTCTGAAAAAAATTGTTACGCCGCCACAATACTATAATTTTGAAAATAACAAACCCTCTAAACCCCAGGGAAGTTCCTAAGCCCAAAAGAGGGATTCTGAGAGTAGTTGTAAAGTCTGATCCTCTTATCCCTATTTTGAATTAACTTTTCGATTCTTTCCTATTGTTTTTCACTTATAATTTTATTAAAACTTGAAGATGGAAAATGTAGTGAGATACATGGTGGGATACATAAGTAGGCGGAACCTCTAGAGACAAAGCCGACAAGATCAAAATCTCACAAAATACGAAACAAGAGTAAAAAGGCATTTCACAAACATGAAACCACAAGTTCAAAACAAAAGGAAGGGACTTGACCAAACCAAACGCCACCACTACGACTTAGTTAGAGGAAAAGCCTACGGAACCGCAAGACTACATTAAAGCATTGATCTTACTGATAAATTACATAAAAAAAATTCCTTCCTTGGTTTTTTTTGCTAATACAATCAAAGCTCCTTAAACTATAAAATTTGTTTAGCACATTATCCAGATTATCGGCTGATGCCTCTCCAGATTCCAAAACCGCCGACTCAACTTCTTCTCTGTGCTTTTCCCCGGCCGACGTCGACTCCAGTGTCGGCCGTACTTGTTCTTACTCTGTATTTATTCTGTAACAATATGATTTCTCATTCTCTCTTAGCCAACGATTTCCCGTGTTGTTTCGACAATTGTTTTCTCTTCATTCAAAAGAGTGTTTCCGGCATTTGATCTCTACTCTCATTAGATCAATTCTGTCTGTATTAACCCGTTGAAATGAAATCTATGACAGTTTGTGGAAAGTATCCTTTCCGACAACTATTGGATCTCTAAACCGCCTTGGATTTCTTTCAACTTCACTGCTTTTTGATTGTTTACTATTGCCATCTCAAATTACCACCAACCATGACTGATCGTTTGCATTACCAATAGAACGACATCATTTTGCAAATGATTATGCATTGTCAACTTACGGCCGACTATATGTACCCATTAGGCAGATGAACATAAAGGAAGCATGGTAGGATTTTGTGATGGGGAGCGACTACAACAATCTCTTAGTTCCATAACCGAGAGAAGGTTAGAAGGATTTCTCTCATAGTAGAGTTTCGTCTCGCCGGTGTTGAATATTCTACAATGCTTTAGTCGGTTTCTCATGAACTTTACAAGTTTAGGAGTTTGATGTCATATGGGTGCTTACCCCAAAATTAAATTGTTTATGCGGCGACTTCTTTCGTTTGCGCTTGGTATATCTACCGTTTTAGGTCTTTGTGGCGTTCCGATGATTTACGCAAGAGATGTGGTCTCAATGTTGAGACATCGGATCATATCTGTTTTATATGCCCACATGTTATCACTACGTGGTCCTCTGGACACATGCCTATTTCACGTCTACTACGCTGGAAAATATTGAGGCCATCATTGCCTTGCTTCTGTAATCCGCAAAAGGACTACTACACCTAATTTTAAGCATTCTATATTTCGATTTGCTTTGGAGATTGTGGAAGGCTCGCAATGACTTTACTGATGACAAATCTCAATTTCAACTTTGTCACATTGTATTTTATGTTACAAACACTTGTATTTGACTTTTATTTAATAAAATAATAGATGTTAAGAAAATAATAATTTTTTTTTTTGCCAAAAGCCGTAAAAATCATTTTTCCATCAAATGACAAAATTCCATTTTTTTAACAAATCACAAAATCTTATTTTTTCGCCAAAATCGCAAAATCATGTTTTCTCGCCAAAACTGCAAAATTTCTGCCAAAACCACAAAATCTTGTCTCCCACTATAACCATAAAATCATGTTTTTTTCGCTAAAACCACAACATCATGTTTTCCTCCAAAATCGTAAAATCATATTTTTCCGCCAAAACAGCAAAATTCCGTTTTCTCACCAAAACCGCAAAATCTAATTTTTCACCAAAACCGCAAAATCATGTTTTTCTGCCAAAACAGCAAAATATCATTTTCACCAAAATTCTATTTTTCCGCCAAAACAGCAAAATCTTGTTTTTCGCCAGAACCGCAAAATCATGTTTTTCCACCAAAAATACAAAATCATGTTTTCCGTCAAAACAGTAAAATCATATTATCCCGTCAAAACAACAAAATTATGTTTTCCGCTAAAGCTGTCAATTCTCATTTCTTGTCAAAGACCCAAAAATCCGTTTATCCACCAAAACCGCAAAACTCCGTTTTCCAACTAAAACCGTAAAATTCTGTTTTATCACCAAAATCACACATTCCGTTTTTCCTCCAAAACTTAAAAATAACAATTTATTAATCATTTAATTATAAATATAATTTAGATTTAAAAAAAATCTTTTGTATAAATAAATAATCTTTTTGCATCCAGACACAACTACAAATAAATAAACGAACAAACTGGTGTCTAGATGCAAAACACAAAATAAAAAGCAACACATCTCAAATCAATATCTAAATATTATTTCACTTCTATATTGTGTCCAAACAACAAAAACAAACAGCCCATTAAAAGAAAAACCCACGGAACCGCAAGACTACATTAAAGCATCGACGCTACTGATAAATTGCATAAAAAAGTTGGGGCTTCATTTTTTTGTTTATTCTCAAGTTGACTTTCGGGTAGTTAGCTACATGGCTGGAAAAACTAAACCATTTTTAATCAAGAAACATATCTAAAGCATCGATCTATCTTCAAAATTCGGGAATACGATCAAAGATTTAGACGAATCCAGGGAAGGAGAAGAAAAAACTAAAATCTCATTTCGTGTGTTGTACATAAACAGTAAGAGAAGAACAAAAAAAAGAACTAAGCAGGTTTAAAGAAAAAGCATCATTCTTCTTTTCGGGTCTTTGGTCTCACAGGCTTCACAGGGACTACGTAGCTGAGCAGAATCACAACGATAGGCAAAACTGTTCCAATGAAATATACACTCTTGAAGGCGACTAGTGTTTCGTGCAAGCTTAAAACCTGAAAGATCGCCACACAACAACAAAAGGAATGAGACATATCAATAAATAAAATAAAACCGATAAAAGAAGCGGAAAGTGGGAAAACAGAGGAAGAGTTTATACCATGAAACCGACGGATGAGTAATTGAGAACCAAAACTGTGTAGAGGAAATTGATGAAAACCATAATGTTTCTCAGCACTGCCATTTTCGGAGGCATTGCTTGTTGCCATCGGTAAATAGCTGCTCGATGAAACAGAACATATTTTCGCTCAAAAAGACTGATACCTATTACTGGATCAGATTATTACAGGCCGTTACCGAAAGATTAAGGCTTACCCTTTGAACCATCGATCATCAATGCTGATTGAACAAAGAATATAATGTAACCAGGATACAGTCCCTGCGAACAGAAAAATAAATAGAGATTTGGATTACTTCAAAAAGTTTCCAGTGGGTGATATAAAGTCAAGAAACAGGTCAAGGAGGAGCATTTACATCCAAATATAAGAGGTTTTGATTATATTTCAGCAAATGTAATTTGAATCTTAACAACCAGAAGCAATTATAACAGCGATTTTGCAAGGTACCACAAATTTTTATGACTGATGACATTGAGAATTCAGAAAAAGACGATGAAGGGAAGGAGCACTCACATGCCAAACAGCACTGACGGTTTGAGTAGCTAGCAATTGGAAGAAACCTGCTTTCTTCCCGGGTTTCACAATTCTCTCATACACATCTGTGTTAAACTCGAGACACCATTAAAAATGCGAACTAAAGATGATAACTTTAAGGATATTAAAATGTAATACTCACAGTGACGGAGCCAAGTGCTGACTTGTATGTTCCAGACAAGCGGAATCTGTACTGCGCTCTTGGCAAGCTCAACCCCCAAAATGTCAACATTCTTCGCACGGTCCCATTTCGCCTTTGTTTGAGTTTCATCAGTCCATCCACTGAATCCCAAACCAGAGATAATGATGGAAGCCTCTGAAATCGACCATATGAAGTAATACTTCCAACGAGCCGTGAAACCCGCCATGTATTGGTAACCAAATCTTCTCCAGAATCCCCATTCTTGGTAAACTGGTTCAGTGAATCGGGTTAACGGAAACTTAGGCACCAAATAGAGATACAGAGCCATACAAATCGCAGCTTGGAGTATAGCTCGAACTGTTGCTCCATAAGGAGATGGTCGCTTTCCTTTTTCTGAAACAGACCAAATCTGAAATCCGCACACAATAAACTAACTGAGTAAACAAACATACAAATATAAAGACCAAAGAATGAGAAAGAAAAAAACGTACTCCTTTCTCTTCGGTCCATTCGAGATAATCTTTCATTTCGAAAACCGGGCCAGCGAAATGGCTTCCACAACAAAGGCAATAACCACAGTACTCAATGAGAGAAGGCATCTGAATCAAACGGTTCTTCTTCTGAGCCTCACGGAGACCTTCTTCCTTCAGCATCCCATCGTTGTAATTTATCGAACACGAAATCACCTTCAACGTTAACACCATTAAAGCTCCTATAACACATATACAACCAAAATTCACCATCTGATTCCCACCACTATTCCAAAATCTAAAGTTCCAAGAGTGCAATCAATGGAAGCTACTAGAAACAATCACAATGTTCGCATTAAAGACTTTAACTTTTGAAAATCATGACCAATCAAACAGTGCAAAACAGGAATTAAAATTGAGTACCAGTAGAGTCGATTCCTCCTTCTTTCCAAGCATCT
This sequence comes from Aurinia saxatilis, assembly GCA_900406295.1. Lineage (NCBI taxonomy): Eukaryota > Viridiplantae > Streptophyta > Magnoliopsida > Brassicales > Brassicaceae > Aurinia > Aurinia saxatilis. The sequence goes on from OVAP01007662.1 coordinate 6,206, forward strand.
CCACTCATATAGAACACATGACTACACAACAAATGTAGAAAATTTGGATTCAGGGTCGAGCAAAAGGAACAAGATTTAGATGAATAAAGCTCAAATGTATCATACCAGCCAATGAGATAAGCAAAACCGAGGAAGAAAGTGATGAATCCAGACAATGGTCGATAAATCGCCATTGAAGCATAACCAATCGTCATTGGGATAAGGAAGTGGAGATTCGAGGAGAATCCAAAGGAGAGATAAGAGAGGAAAGCTCCAGAAGCAGCTGAGTAGATGTGTTTACCGAGTCGACTCGGGACGAATCGCCAAGCGAAGGAGACAGGGATCGTCGCGACGAAACAGAGTAGGAAACGAAGAACGGCAACGGAGACGCCGATCGAAGCAGCCATGGAACTCATGTCGAGCGATTCCATGGTGACTGAGTTAGGACGAGTGGTTGAGTGGTGATTTCAACGAGGCTTGGATTTGCGGACATTTGATAGGTCTTTTTATTATATGTTCGTGTTGCCTTTGTTTGTGCGATCTTGCTGACGAAGTATGATCGGAAATACGATTATACCCTCCGTATTTTGTTTCTCATTTATTACTATCGTCTTGGATATATCGAAAACAAATATACACCGTTTTTGTAGCTCCATATTTTTTTTCTTTTTCATTTCATCAATTTAAATTGTAATTCCAGTTCTACAGAGACCAAAAATGGAAAGTTCAGTCTCATTATTTATATATATATTGTGAATAAATTCTCTAATCACATAGGCACTGTAGTCCATATATTACTTAATATGTAAAGTTGGATGGATAGATGGATATTATATAGTATGGTAAACTAGAAAATACCTACTGAAGATATTTTACAAATAAGTGGAATATGTTGAACTCTTATTATCTCTTAGTCATATTCTTCATATGTTTAACAACGGATCTTTAAATCTATTTATACTAGAGGAAGAAGAGGTGAGTCATACACACTTACCACTTGTTACTTAAAACACAATGACATTTGGAAATGACTTAAGGATGCTTAGTAGTAAAATGTAAGATAATGACAATTAGGCAAGGAGGAGGTTTTCTTCGTTTTAAGATAGATAATCACCATATTTCATAACAATATTGCTAGTGATAATATTTTACCGCTTTTCGATATAACTTTCGGTATTTTTAATAAAGAAACTATTTTATTTGAAACATAAATTACTGGATTTCACATTTTTCTATTTGCAAAGTGTTTTTGTGAAAACAATGCATTTTAGGTCACAAATGAACATTTTCTACCAAGTCCAACAAGTCAACATCATAAGTCTAGGCCCGGATGAAGGAGATGTTTATTTTGGAATGAAGTGAGGAGGTAGGAAAATCAAGCCACGTGAGTTAGCTGTCACATGAGCTTGGAATCAAGTCATTAGCCCTCAGGAATAAGAAGTTAAGCCCAAATCAGTGAAGGTGTATCCAGAAGCTCGTATGAATTGAAGGCCCAATCGATCGGACCGGAGGCCCACCGATCGATCGAAGCCCATAATCTTAAGAACGCTTCGAAAACAAATTCATATATATATCGTTGCATTTGGGGAGATATTAGATTACGTTGGGATAATCACTGAAGATATTGAATCTTCAGAAACGCGTCTGAAGATATCAATCGATCGGTCATAAGAAGATAATCACAAATATTTTGATTCCTATCCAAATCTTCCTCCTGATTCGTCTCGAATCTATACCCGACTCGCTCCCTATATATACAGATGAATGAAGCCAGAGAGAATCTTCAGAAACGCGTCTGAAGATATCAATCGATCGGTGAAGATAGCTACGACCGATCGATCATACGAGGATAATCACAAATATTTTGATTCCTATCCAAATCTTTCTCCTGATTCGTCTCGAATCTATACCCGACTCTCTCCCCTATATATACATACGAATGAAGCCAGAGAGAATCATCAGAAAACACTCAAAAGTTTCCAGGCATTGAGGCTAATAGTTTACCAGTTTCTTTCAGTTTCTTTACTTTTATTGCTTTGATCATTGTTTCAAGGACGAAGTTTGTAAACTCTGCATTCCAGATAAACTATTCTGAACCCTCTTTTAATACAAGCAATTTTTATTGTCATTATGTCTACTTTTACCATGTTTGAGTAGTCTTTTAGTTAGTAATAGGATTTTGCTAGGAGGAATCATGGTTTGGTACATAGGCAATAGGATTGTGTAATGAATAGTGTATATACTTACTTTCATATCAGATCTTAGTATAAATCATAGGATAAATCATTGGATAAACCTGCTACTATTACACCACTTAGAGTAAGAGATCCAAAACTTGATAGTGAAAGCTTTACTATTCATAGTTTAGTAGAATTTGATTTTATGAACTTTATGCCTAGATTAATTGGTTGATCAGCCCATAGGTTCTCTTTCTGAAAAAGATATATGTTAGAGTTAACTCGGATACCAATTGAACTAGACTGGCTAAGCCTGACCATAAGGATAGTCAGTTATTAGTGATTTCAACTATATAGCCTAAACTAGAATTTACATAGATAACTACCATGAATAATTCAAATTGTGATCCTCTGATGCATTATCTGACTTCCTAAAGCTTTTTATCATTTAACTTTCTCATGTTTTATTTAATTTTAGCATTTTCAGGCATTGACCGATCGATCGCATTATCTGCCATCGACCGAAAGGTGTCCCGATCGATCGACCAGTTCACACTGTCGATCGACCAAAACCAAAAACCTTTTCATTTTGCTGCTTAGCTCGAGTGAACTTAGACAAGCTACTGTGTACACTCTGCTCTCTGTGGATACGATCCCTAAGTATTACTGCGAGACCTGTGCGCTTGCAAAAAATATTTTAGGCGAAAACTAATCCCATCAAATATACGTATTTTTAAACTAGGTTTATTGTTTATCAGAAGCTTCTCCTTCTCTCTTCTCTGAAAAAGTCTCAATTTTAGATCAGTTCTTTTTGGCCGACGTCCGTTATATAGCCGGCGTTGTGCGTTCATAGTCTATCCTTACTTTCGGGGTTGTTTTTTTTTTTTACTCCGACTTGTTCGGTTTGGGATTTCGAACTTGTTCAGTTTAGGATTGCGAACTTGTTTCGGTTTCATCTTCAGATCTAATTCTGATTTCACCTTTTGCTTACTCAACAACTATGTTGATGGCTCTGGAATTAGCCTATTCCGGACTCGCTTTGGATCTTTGATTTTGGTTTTACTATCCTTCTCTCACGATACAGTAATTTTTAACCCTCCTACATGATTTTTTTTTGTTCAGTTTTTCTTTTGATTGAAGACTTAAGTTGATACAGGTAGTTTAAGACATATTTTCAAAGATTTAGAATTTTGGTCGAGGTACATAGGATTCTAAAGAAAATTAGTCCTTGATCATCCGAGATTTATTGAAGCCAAAATCAGTTGCGGGATCCAATCTTAACCAGCGATGCAAAAGGTGAACAGAGGTTTTGCATCTTGAAGCTCTTGTTGGCGATGGATAAGAAGAAGATGAACGAAATGGTGAATTAGATCTGTAGAATGCTCTTTTATCTCTAATTGTCACCTAGCCCTTACGTGTTACGCTTATGATAACTTCTGATACTTGTAATTGGGCTTATATTTGAATGTTAAGCTTGTAAGCTGCAATCTTATAAAATATAGAAGGGTTACACTTTTCAGCAAGCTCTGACACACTGCCATGTGTCCCTCTCTATTAATACTAATATTTAATTTGACTGTTAAATCTTATTCATTTTTTTTTCTTACTCATTTTTTTTCTTAATCTATTACAAAACAACTTATTTCATCAATTAAATTCCCCATTTTCATATTGTTGGAATTCAAAACAATGTTAAAAATAAGATGTTGTGAAGTTGAATAACATTAACATATAATGAAATATATAAAAAATATTAATCAAATGAATAAAAGTAGAATTATAAATGACTACAATAGATTTGCTTAATTTGATAAACCACGATTTTTGTATAATATAGTAAGGTTCCCTTTAGACTTGCTCAAATTACTCAGGTATTTACTTTCATATAGAAATTTTAAAACTATATTGTTAAATTGAAGAAGTAAATCAAAAAAATATATTAAGATATTAAAGTTGTTGAATATTATCCACAAGAATGCATTACTATGAATTTTTTTTTGATAATTTAACAAAGACAAATAGTAATTTAGTACTAACCACATATTTCATCTTTAATATTTATTTAAATATTTTCAATACCAATTTTTTATCCAATAAAAAATTATACAATATAATTAAATACAAATGATATTTTAGCTGTTTCTTATATATATATATATATATATATATATATATATATATATATATTAATTAT
>OVAP01007663.1:0-10553 GCA_900406295.1 Aurinia saxatilis
ATCTTGTACTTCAGCTAGGCATGATTTTCAGCTAGGACATTTTGACAAGTTAGGTTTTCAGCTAGGCAAGATTTCAGCTAGGCAGAAATCCAGCTAGGCAAGTTCTGATTGCGATGGATTTCAGCTAGGCAGAAATCCAGCTAGGCATTTTNTTTTCAGCTAGGCCGATGAACATTGCTCATCAGCTAGGAAAATACTTCGAGATTATTTCTAAGTGTTAACCTTGACGGGGTGGATTCCGACCCCCACATGGTACAATATATAGTATGTTATTTGGGTTTATGAATTCCATAGTATGTTTTAATGATGTGTTTTATAACCATACTGTCTATGGTATTTTTTTTTGTTTGGGTTTAAAATCCAAAACTAGGGTATAATGTACCAAAATTCGGGAACTGTGTCATGAAAAAAATCATTGGAACGATCATTACCAAACAAACCCGTATTTCTATGTGGAGTGCAATTAATATTTTATTTGGGTTTATGAATTCCATACTAGGTTGTAATTTCCTGTTTTCATAACCATATTGTTTACTATTCGGTTATAAAACCCATATCAGGCTATAATGTAATGTAATTAAATTTTTTCTTATAACAATAATCATTATGTATATTTTTTGGTTTGGATATGAAAATCCTAATTAAGGTATAATGTATCAGCATTCGGGAGTTGTGTCATGAAAACAAAAATAGATTGGAACGGTTATAATTAAACCAACCCATATTTCTATGTGGGTTACAATGTAAAGTATTTATTTGAGTTTATCAATTCCATAGTAGGTTATAATGTCATGTTTCATAACCATATTGTTTACTATTCGGTTTGGGTTTATAATTCCGAGATTAAGGTATAGTGTAATGTAATTAAGATTTTGTATAATAATAATAATCATACTGTATAATTTCAGTTTGATTTTTTTAAATAAAAAAATTAGATTATACCAAAATTAGAGAATAATGTCATGTTATTAAAAACAGAGTTAACTGCTTAAACCACCATATACTATAACGAATAAAACTAGAATGTTGTGTACTTTTTTGCTCTTTGTTTTACATCATGAACTATTTTTCTCTATCAAAGTACACCATATACTTAATTTAGTATCTCCAAATAACCAAATGAAATTGAACTGGTCGTTAACCGGATAATTACTCGCTATAGTACATGGTGGTTTAAGCAATCAATCCTTAAAAACATTTACATGACATTATTAAGTCCAAGTCACACGAGTCTTCAATGACTTAAAATCATTCCTTATATTTTTCTTCAAATGCATAATGATTTTCATATTGACAAGCATTATATTAATATTTGCATAATAAATCTCATATAGTACGATCGTAACCTATTAAGGAGCAGTGTGTGGCTGTTAAGTGGATTCCGCGTTATTTGAGAGGTTATGCAGATACCAAAATAGTGTTTCAGAAGAAATAAAATTTGAAGCTAGATGGTTATTGTGACTCATATTTTGCCACTGATTTATATAAGAGAAGGTCGATAACTGGTTTTGTTTTCACTCTAGGAGGGTCTGCTATTTGTTGGAAGTCAGGCTTGCAGAAGGTGGTGTCTCTGTCAACACATGAGTCAGAACACACAGCCTTAGCCGAAGCTATAAAAGAAGCAACTTGGCTGAGAGGTTTGTTAAGTGATTATGGTTATGATCAGAATCACGTAGTTGAGATATTTTGTGATTCACAAAGTGATACAGCTTTGTCCAAGAATAATGTGCATCATGAAAGGACTAAACACAGACGTGAAGTTGCATTATATGCCAGAGAAGATTGAAGAAGGCTTTATTAAAATTTCCAAGATCTCAACTTTTTTTAAACCTGCAGACATCTTTATCGGTATATAAAGCATTGAAGATGCTTCAGGTGTCTTCTGAGTAAAAGGACAGTTAATCCGGGACCGTGGAGAAGCTATGAGAAGCTTGTAGAGTTAGGAGTTCGGCTGAACAAACAGAGTTAGTTTCAAGATTAGTTTGGTATAGTTTCGTTGAACAAAAGTGGGCCTGAGGCAAATTTAATGGGTAATGGAGAATTGAGTGGGATTTGTTGGGCTTACAAAGATCACTTCATCAGCTACAAAATACGACGATGTTTTGCGAGGTTGTTGAGTCTAAAACCAACTTTTTTTGGAAGTTAGAAGTCGTTGAAAACTTGTGTGACTTGGAGCTAGTTCAATCAGCTTTTATAAGCTGATTAGATCGATTAGTTAGTTGCAATAGTTTGAGAGAGTTTTCGATTAATCTTGTATCAATATTCTAAGAGAGAATTTAGAATGATTGTAATTAGGCGGAACAAAAAAATGACATTTGGTTCTTGGTGAAGTAGTCGATTTTCCAGAGACGGTCTGTGTGTGAGTAAGTTGCTGTCACATTGACGGTGGAGGCTGAACATGTTAACAGCTTACTGTGTTCTTTCATTCCGCATCTACTCTCTTTCATATTTTCTTTATCATACTTGCAATTACACACAAAGCGATTGGGTCTTGCGATTTCTTTAGTCTCCAAGTGTATGATCGAATCTCAGTTTGCAACAAGTTTAGATAAGATTGATGTAACATTTGCCATAGGATTCAATTTCTAAAACATGTCAAGCTATATGTAAGCATATACATGAAACATACTCCATAGTTATCATTTGTACATGAAACAGTTTTGTATTTGGATCAAACTAGCCTACATGATCACACATTGATTTCTCTTAAGATCTAGTTGATGAGATTTTCTTGTTTCTTCCTATGAGACTTAAATAAACAAAGGATAAATCTCTGAAGTGTCTCGAAGCATCTTCATGGGTGGGAAAAATGTTTCTCTTAATCTTGTAGAAAAGGTTCCTAATCATGTCTGATGGATTCTCATATGGAGAGAAAAAGTTCTGCAATGGATAAACATTTCAAGCTTGTTCAAATGAGAAACTATGAGGGATTCTTCTTACTTGTTTTTTTGAAGATTCTGAATAGATCTGGTTTGAGCAACAGTTTGGACTTACCAGGTAAGGCTAAGTTGTCTTCCAAGTCTGAGTGTTCTTCATCGGATGGGGAATCAAAGCCTTCCTTGTTTGGAATCCAGTCGACCGTGAAAATATGCAGATTCTCCTACGTAGGTTTCTTCTCCTTCATCAACTCGCATCACCTTCAGATCTAGTGTCTTGTCAAGACCTACATAAAAAACATCAAGAAATCGTTCGAAAATACATAAGTATATCTATGCAGATCGAATACTTTTGCAATTTTTTAAGAATATTCGATCGAATGTTATCCAAAAATATATTTTGGTAACAACTGAATATCCACGGAAGTGTCTCAAAGCTTTGTGCAAATTCTCCTTCGTTCGATCGAATATCTACTTCAATTCAATCGAATGGGTTTTAAATCATCTTGGATTTCTGTATGACATCTCTTCAATGATTGAGCTTTAACTCCTTGGTTATTAGGCCGAATAACTTGATTCTAATTGTAAATGAAAGCTACATCACGTGGCTTCATTGTCTTCAAATCTCATCTTCATCTAAAATGCAAAACATCTTCATCTAAGCATGAACTTCTTATCTTGAATTGTTGTCTTATGCGAAATGCTCATTTTTGCACCTCAATGCTTGTTTTTCATTAAAAATACTTTGAAAACATAAAAACAGCACTCTATACCAATATCTTTTGGCTTTTTCAGCAAAAATACTTAAAATATATAGTGAAAATCGGTAAAGTATCAGTTCTATCAAATTCTCCAGACTTAGCTTTGTTCGTCCTCGAACAAAGAATAGGCTAAAGAAAGGAAAAAAAAGTTAGAAGATTAAGGGACTCTCTTACTTGTGACCATAGCTTTGAGGCTGCAACTTTTGTGATTTTTTATTCGAGCAAGCTCGCCCAAAGACTCTCGCTTCGTAATACTACCACAACTCTCCCAATAGGTGAAACATAATCCCAACCTGCATGCATCTTAACTTCACCAAAATTTGGCTATCTACATTCATTAGTTCAATGCATGTGCTTTCTTATTTGAGAGTACTAGCTAAGGTAAACGACGATAAGTTTGTAATGTAAGGAGACTAAATTTAAATGGTGGACCTTAAAAGTGTTTAAGGGTTATCGTATCGAGAGGATACAAGATATTATGCAAAACCGCAAGAGAGAACGGACCATTTGGTGGCACAACCTCCACTCACTTGTTTCCAAGCTTCCACGTTGTTTCTCCCACATAATTAGATTCTTTTAAGAAAATCTAACGTCCTTGAAAATCTACTCAGTCTCCTGTAAAAGTCTTTCACTCTTTCCACATTGATCCATGATTTACCTTGGATTATCTTTATTACAAAACTATGGATCATTAAGCATGAATTCTTTTTCTTTTTTTTTTCTCACAATTTTTTTCCTAATCCAAAACTTTCACCATATAACAAGGCACGAGTTTACCTAGTTTTGGGTTAACTTTTTCCAAGGAAAATCAGCGTTGAACCTTCTCTTTGGAATCTTCATGCTTGCATTAAGATCTGACATGCTCGTCCTCCAGTTTTTTCAAGTGATTGGAAGACTGCGTCGGTCTCTTCTCTCCGGCGTTTTTATACACATCTGCATATAAACAAAGAAAGGAAAAGGAGGTTGCATGGGGTTTGAAAAGAGGTTAGGTATATGAGTGTGGTACCAACTAAAGATGAGTTGGCCATTAAGGATCAACAAGAGAGTGGTAAAGTAGATAAGAAGTCATGAATGAGATTGATGAGGATTTAATTTTCACCCAAAATAGGTCTTGCAAGCGTACATGTCTCGCAGTGGTACTTTATCATCGGTTTATGCCTGCAAATGCTAAAACAAAATAAAACATGAGATTAAACAATAATAAAAGGCGTTATAAAATCATGTAATGCATCAGAGAATCATGGTTTGAATTATTCAGGGTAGTGGCATGTGTAAATATTCTAGTTAAGGTTGTATAGTTGAAATCACTTTTACCGACTATCTTTATGGCCATGCTTAACCGGTCTAGCTCGATTGACATCCTAGTTAACTCTAACCGGCCTGATCAATCAACCAATCTAGTCATTAAATTCAAGAAATCAAATTCTACTAAACTATTAAATAGTAAAGTTTTCACTATCGAGTTCTGGATCTCTTACTCTAAGTGGTGTATTAGTAGCAGGTTTATCCTCCAGAATGTATAAGCTCTGGTATGAAAGTAAGCCATTAACCAGTAACTACACAACTCTATTACCTATCTATCTCACCATAATTTCTCCTAGTAAAACTATATTCCTAACTATGAGACTACTCTAGCATGTTGATGATAAACATAATAACAAAGGTAATTGCAATCATATAAATTGAGTAAAAGATTCATAAAGAGCTTCTCTGGAGTGCAGAGATTACAAACTTTTCACTTGATAGCAACAACCAAAGTAGAATAAAAGAAAGAAGAAAACAATGAAGAGAAAACTGAAAACTATTTAGCCTGGATGCCTAGAAGCTTTATGAAGTTGGTGATGTTTATCTCTATATGAGGCTTATGTATTTATAGTGTAGAGAGTCGTTGAGGAAGTTGAGACGAATCAGAAAGAAGATTTGGATATAAATCCAAATATTTGTGTTTATCACTCTCTAGTCGATCGATTAATATTAGTTTAATCGATCAGTTATCTTGGAATGCGTCTTCTAAATCTTATGTATCTTCTATGATTATCTGCAACAACTCATTATATCTCCTCAAATGCAACAGTTCTTATATGATATTATTCTCAAAACTTCTTGTGAATATTGGGCCTGGTCGATCGGTGGGCCTTCGTGGTCGATCGATTGGGCTTTATCTCCAATGGGCTTCTTGATATATCTTCAATGATTTGGGCTTAACTTCTTATTCTTGAGGGTGAACGACTTGATTCCGAGCCCATGTGATAGCTGACTCAAGTGGCTTGCTTTGTCTTAACTCCTCACTTTAATCCAAATAAATCATCTTCTTCATCCGGGTCTGGACTTCTGATGTTGAATTGCTGGGCTTGATAGAAAATGCTCATTTATGACATAAAAAGTCTTATTTCCACAAAACACTTTGGGAACAGAGAAATATGAATTTCGATAATTTATGGTTCAAATCAAATGGTTTCTTTAAGAAAAGAACCGAAAATCTATACTAAAAAGCGGAAAATATCACCCATATCAGAGATCTGTTTCCCTAATCTAATAACTATAGTTGTTATTCAGTTGGAGTTGTAAACAGGTTTATGGCTAAACTTATTTAGGAGCATTAGCTGACTTTTAAGTTGACCACGTTATTTGAGAGATTATGCAGATACAAAAATAATGTTTCAGAAGAAAGAAGAGTTGAAGCTAGATGTAACACCCCCGTTCAAGTGACCGGAAGCGCTACGTAGATGGTCCTAGACAGATCAATAAGGTTACTATAACAAATCTAGTCTTCATAATTAATCCGTCCGAGGCTACCTTTACCTCTCGATCACGACCTAAGGCTTTGCAACCTGTTTTGCGTTCTCGAGTTGTGTTAGTCCGGGTAAGACCAATATCAATTCAACATCCACAATATTTCACAAAGGCATATTTTATTCATAAGAAAAAAAAAACATTCAAACAAGAGTTTGGCGTGCACGACCTAATACCAAAACAAAGTTACGATAAAAATTAAACATGATTTTACAAAAGATATAAAAACCTACATCCAGTTTTCCTAACGTTCTGTATACCTTCTAGCGGTTAGTCTACTGGTTACCTGGAAGGAAATGGGAGTTGTTGAGGGGTGAGTAACTATTTTACTCAGTGAGTTACGGCTCCCCTAAACCTGCGAGATTAGTTCCCAAACCAAACCGAAAATAACAAGCAACACACAATCTCACAATGTCGCACAAAAACAATAAACATGAAGTGCAATGCAACACACACATGCGTAATCCTAGGGCCCATCTACCAACGCATTGGATCACTTCCCCAATTGGTCCCGAAGTCACCAGCCTTGGCCACAAAGCTTAAAAACTAGTTAACCCCTCCAACTGCAACGTTTGTGGCCCTTCGGAAGCCACCTGGTCTCTCCGCCAAATGTTGTAGAAGTGTCAAACCACTGCATAACTACAACAATTTCTCAACAATTTCACTTCCCCAATTGGTCCCGAAGTCACCAGCCTTGGCCACAAAGCTTAAAAACTAGTTAACCCCTCCAAATGCAACGTTTGTGGCCCTTCAGAAGCCACCTGGTCTCTCCGCCAAATGTTGTAGAAGTGTCAAACCACTGCATAACTACAACAATTTCTTAACAATCCCTAAACATGCGAGATTAGTTCCCAACCCAAAACGAAAATAACAAGCAACACACAATCTCACAATGTCGCACAAAAACAATAAACATGAAATGCAATGCAACACACACATGCCTAATCCTAGGGCCCATCTACCAACGCATTGGATCACTTCCCCAATTGGTCCCGAAGTAACCAGCCTTGGCCACAAAGCTTAAAAACTAGTTAACCCCTCCAACTGCAACGTTTGTGGCCCTTCAGAAGCCACCTGGTCTCTCCACCAAATGTTGTAGAAGTGTCAAACCACTGCATAACTACAAAAATTTCTCACATGATCAACGTGTTTCACGGATACCCTTATCACGTGAATACTGCACGAGTAATCATGTGATACTTTTCCATAACCAAACCATACATCAATCCACTACACACAAGTAATTACATTAATTAACCAAGCAACCACATTTGCTTATCATTTCTCGCAATATGCGCATACATCACCGCACTGACCTTAATAAACTATACTTGGATTCGAACTTAGTATCTAAACCGGACCTAGTTGCTCACGACTCCACACGCTAAGGAAGCTTTCTTCCTTTGAAACGGACAGGGTTTCAGCTTACTTTTGACCTTCTTAACAAGAAGAAACGTACCTTTCTTCACACCGAAGAAATGTAGTTTTCTTAACACTTAAGAAATGCAAAAAGGGTTTACTCTAAGAACTTAAATACTAACTGATCTTGGATTCTCTCGACTAGTCCCCGCTCCTACTTGATGATTCTCGAAAAGAGGACTAAAATTTTTAGTACAGTTTTACCAGAGGTTCCCTAAACTTCTTTAAGGTTTTGAATGAATAATGAAACTAGCTTGAGGGGGTTTATATAGGCCAACAAACTTCCCAGCTGCTTTCGATGAGTCGTTCACACGGTCGTGACACCTCGAACTATGAGATGTGTCGTGCTTCAGATTTTTCGTGCTTATAGATATGTCATGTTTGAAGACTTGTCGTGCTTCAATGTGTTGTGCTTAAAGACTTTTTGTGCTTGAATTTTGTCGTACTTAGAGATTTGTCGTGCTTACCAATGTTTATCCATAACACATCATGCTTTCATTAATCTCGTCGTGCTTACGGAAACATCGTGCTTCCAAAAAACGTCGAGCTTCTGCCAATTTTTATATTCCTCCAAAAATGTCAATTTCGAAATAGTACCTTGCTACCTCGTGCTTCTGCCACCTCGTGCTTCCACCCATGAAGTCTCGATCATTCTTTCTCGATCACTTAGCTTGCTCTCCGATCACTTGTGAGGGTTATTACAATTATTTTGACTCAGATTTTGCCATTGATTAAACATTTGGTGGAAGTCAGACTTGCAGAAGGTCGTAGCTCTGTCAACACCTAAGACATAATACACAGCCTTAACCGAAGCTGTAAAAGAAGCAAGAGAGGTTTGTTAAGTGATTTTGGTTATGATCAAGCAAATTTAATGGGCAATGGAGAATCGAGTGGACTTTGTTGGGCTTACAAAAATCACTTCATCAGCTCCAAAAGATGATGACGTTTTGCGTTGAGTCTGTTTTGGAAGTTAGAAGCCGTTGAAGAATCGTGTGACTTGGGCTTAGTTCGATCAAGCTTTATAAGTTGATTAGATCGATTAGTTAGTTACGAGAGTTTGAGAGCTTTTTTACTCCTCTTATTCTGAGAGAGAATTGAGAGTGATTGTAACTAGGCGGAAGAGAAAAATGTTGTTTTTATCTCAATGAAATCGTGGATTTTCCGGGGACGGTCTGTGCGTGTGTAGGCTGACGTCACATCTACGGTGGAGGCTGAACACGTGGACATCTTGTCATGTTCTTGCTTTCTGCATTTAATTTCTTTTTTATTCTCCTTCTCATACTTGTGATCACACACAAAGCCATTGGTTCTTACCATTGTTTTAGTTCTCCAAGTGTTTGGTTGAATCTCAGTTTACAACAAGTTTTGATAAGATTGTTGCAGCACTTGCCATAGGATTCAATTTCTAAAACATGTCAACGAATTTGCTATATGTAAGCATATAGAAACAAACTCTAATTTGCTAAGAACTCAAATATAAAAGAACTACTCTCCTTTATTGATTTAGAAATTCTCTCAAAACTAAATCTTTCTTATGAGTCTTATGGAACAACTCTCCATAGCCTCTCTTATTTATATAGAACAAGCTACTCTTTGTTCTAGGACAATTTCCTTATTACAAAAGCTAAGTTCCTACATGAAATAGATATTTTCCATTTTATCTCTTTTGGCAATCTTCCTTAAGAGATAATTTGGTCTTCAAAGCTTTGGAATTATCCAACACAAACTCCATAGTTATCATGTGTACATGAAACAGTTTTGGTTTTGGATCAAACAAAACTACACGATCACACACTGATTTCTTTTATGATTTAGTTGATGAGATTTCCTTGTTTCTTCGTTTTTTTTAAGAATGCATCAATGTTTCTCTTTCATTCAGAGAGCAGCAGATCTTGTGCAAGTACGACTTACATTAATACAGAATGCTTTTTTCAACATTTAAAGATTTCCATCATATATATATATATATATATATATATATATATATATATATATTTGTGTTATATAATAGAACGNGTGATGTTTAACCGAAGTTTACAAATGAAACTCTACTCCAAAACAAATTGTTATGATTGTTTATTATATTATGTCTAAACAAAACCACATCGTTGCCTCTTGTGGTATGACGACCTGTCTCTTTGTAGTTTCAGCTTTGCCTCTTGTGGTATTACGACTAACCATATCCGCAAAAGTTTAATTGCTTCCGGCTGTAGTTCTCAAATTATATACGTTCTTGATTGGTTGCGGCGTGTTGACTGTAAGCAGTCTTACAAGTGATTGATTCACCAGAATAATGTGAACAACATAGAGATCGGAAAAACGATTTTATAATTTACCAAAATTTGTTCAGAAAATTTAGGTTATGGACTTAATTTTTCTTAATCAAGAAAACACAACACTGGGCAACCGAACACAAAAACAGAGTTTACATGATAAAAAACCAGTAAAAAACGCAAATGATCTGTAAATGGACTAATTAATAACCAAATTCCTTTCCTCTTTTTTGCGTCCTTTCCTTATGCGTCGTCCTTGTGACTTGGAACACAGAGCACCATTTGGTAGATTCTTTACTTTGTTTTGCCTCCTTGCTTGATATGCCTTAAACTTGGAACATAGGAGCACCATTTTATAGTTTCTCTTCTTTCTTTTGCCTGCTTTCCGTTTGCCTTGTTGCTTGATATACACTAAACTTGGAACATAGGAG
>OVAP01007664.1:0-10552 GCA_900406295.1 Aurinia saxatilis
CCATTTTTATGGTTTAGAATTTTAGGCTTTAGGGTTTTAACCCTAAACCTTTTATTCTAAACTCTAAAACCCTATAAATAATATAGGACATTTTAAAATTTATCTTAATTTTTTTTTTTGCATTTTTAAATATTTATTTCTGGGTTTTATTTCAAACTTTAAAATAAATTGATTTGGGGAAGAATGATGAGGGCAAAATTGGAATTTCAAAATTTAATTTTGACACCGTGTATGAAAAAGACAAAATTTCTCAGTTCGTGTATTAATCTGGAAACAAATTTCATTTTGTGTATTAATATGGCAACGCAAAAAGTTCTTGTATTTTTCTGGCAAAAGTGGTAAAGTTCGTGTATTTTTCAGGGTTTTTCCCGATATATATTTACATAGAGAGTTTAGATTGTTAGTATAAACAAAATATTAGTAGTTTGTGTTAATTTTGTTGTTATACTATTATAATATGAACAGTACACATCTGAAATATACCAATGGAACCAAGAAGTATTCTCAACTCTAAATGTAATTTCACAAAAAAAATTTGCAATAAAAGATAAATTTGATCACTCATCGAGAAAATAAGATGTTAGTAACACAATTTTAAAACAATTTGTCTACTGGCATTTTAACTCTCAAATATAAAACAACTGCTACCTTATAAGCAATGATATTGAAAACCATTATAGCAAAGGATCAAAACCTAAGTATATATTAAAAGGTAGAATTCATGAATCAATCTAAATAATTATTATAAGAGAAGACATATTATTGAAATTTGCAAAAGGGTATTTCAATTGCATTTAAGGCCAATTAGTTAAAGAATTGGGATTTTGATTCATTGCATTTAAGGCCAATTAGTTGAAGCTAAAACTACATTGAGGTGAGTGATTACTATATTTGAGTTTAATTCATAGTGAATCACCTCGAAATATTGAAAGTGAGGTGATTCAATTGGGATTGAATTTTGTGTTTTATGCTTGAATTTGGGTCGATAAGAACCTTGCTTTGGATTGCACTGTCATACAATGGTGAAATAATAGTGAATGGTGGGGTAATAGAGGATATGGGGATCAGATTCAAATCTGGATTCAATCTTGTTCCCATTAAAGTGGAACCACTGAGTATTACGCAATTTTAGTAGTTTAATGTGGTTTTTCGTTTTGTTTCAGGAGATGAGCATACATTTTCATATTGATTATGGAGGACATTATGTTAAGAATGGAGATGGGTATGATTGGATTCATAGAGTAGAGCAGACATACCCACTATTGTTNTTACTACTCGCCTGAAAATGAGTTTCATACCTTTGGACACAAAACCTCTTAGACAAACATATATCTTTGACGATGATGATGTTTATGTGTATCTTATGTCAAAAGATACAAATGGTTGTCGTAGTAGATTGCATGTGGAGGTTGAAACAAATCTATTGGAGAATAATGTAGTTTCAAGAAGGAATGAGTTGGAGAAGGGTAAGGGTGTAGTTTCAAGAAGGAATGAGTTGGAGAAGGGTAAGGATGTATTTTCAAAAATTGATGAAGTTAGTTCAGTGGGAGTGAATTACGATTTGGCTCTAAGAGATGATGATGGTGCTTATGCTCTTAACGGATTGGAGAAAACAGTACGGGAAGAAGAAGATGAAGTAATGGAGAATGAAGTTTGTGGTGATTCATATAATGGTATGGAACATGAATTTTATGAGCCTCCTCCATGTAATGAAGAAGAAAACATGTTGGAGAATGGATGGGAAGATACGATGGATATGGAAGTTGGTAGGGAGTTTGATAGTAAGAAGGAAATGAAGGATTTTCTTGAGAAAGGTGCACGTTTGGGGAAATTTGGCTTCTATACAAGGAAGAGTGATACAATGAGATATGTTTTGAGATGTCGTCTTTGGAAGCAAGGTTGTAAATGGTATTTTAGTGGTGTAAAGGTGAGAAATTCATCTTCGTTTCGTGTGGTGGTATACAACAACATGCACACATGCTCTCTCGTTAGTGCAAATGCAGGGAGTGAGAGTAGGAATAGAGGAACACAAGGATTAGTTACTGTGTGGGTAGGAATTTACACACAACCAAAAACTTGTCTAACGGATCTTTTAAGGGATCGTCGACTCTCTTAGTATGAACCGCTCAGAAAGTTAAAGAGAAAGACAAAGAACAAGGTAAGAGAAGTAGGGTCGCTTTATTGATCGCAAAGAGAATTCTCCAATACAAGCTGTTAAGACCTAAGCTATTCGAGAGAGAAGAAGATGATCTAAGACCTTCGACCTTAGATCCTATATATACTGCTACCTAAACCGCCTTGGGGTCCAAGCTCCTTGTGGGCCGTCTTTCCCTTTCCTCCGATGAACTTCCTTTTTTTTCTGATCGTTTTTGGGATAATATCCTCTTTTCTGAGATGTGATGAATATACTCGTTCTCGCACCTTCTTGTTTGACGGCGCTCGGATTACTTCGTAGGGTTATGCTCTTGACGGAAATGGGCTCACAACATGGAACTGGGCTATTTGTCTAGTTAGGAATGTTTCTGGGCCCACGAGATTGTCCGATAATCTCGTGGGTCGTATGCGCTCTGATGACCACCTCGTTAAAAATCTTGGTAAGGAAAACCACGTGGGAAAAGACCTTACCGAGGGAAAAAGAGTATGATCACGGATATAAAATGTTATTCGTGAGTCTTCCGATTGTTGATGGTTGCAAACGTTGATCAATCGGGACCCACGGGATGACTTGGGTCGCCAAGTTTGTATGGAGACCATCATGTGAACCATGCATGGTTGCTTGTACGCGGGACGTGTCGAGGGACGTTGTCGAGGAAGTCGTGGCCCGCGGACGTTAAGAGGAAAATCGTGGCCCGCAAGCTACGTTGTGATGTAGCTCACGACCCATGCGATAAGTCGTGGCCCGTGAGCTACATTGTGATGTAGCTCACGACCCATGCTATAAGTCGTGGCCCGTGAGCTATGTTGCGATGTAGCTCGCGACCCACGCGATAAGTCATGGCCCGCGAGCTACGTTGCGATGTAGCTCGCAACCCACACGATAGTCGTGGCCCACGAGCTACGTTGCGAGGTAGCTCACAACCCACGCGATAAGTCGTGTCCTGCGAGCNTATGGAACGTATCGGAGGATCCTCGGAAGGATCATGGGACACATCGGATAGTTCGGAAGGGTCGTGGCCCGCGGACACGGAATGATATCCGTGGACCGCGAGACACAACACGCTCACCTGGCCCACGAGCCACACTTGGCTCACGTGGCCCGCCATCTCTTTACTCGTCGTGGCCCGCGAGCCACACTTGGCTCGCGTGGCCCGCAAGTTGTTTGCTCGTTGTGGCCCGCGAGCCACACTTGGTTTACATGGCCCGCGAGCCTCCTCTTTGTCGTAGTCCGCGAGTCATATCATCGGAAGGATCATCGATGAGTACCCGGATGGGTCGGAAGGATTATCGACGAATCGGAAGGATCGAAGGAAGGTCGGAAGGGTCGTGGCCCGCGGACAAGGAAGGATGTCCGTGGCCCGCGAGCCACAACACACTTGCTTGGTCGGCGGGCTACGCTTGGCTCGCATGGCCCGCGAGTGTCTTGCTCATCGTGGCCCGCGAGCCACACTTGGTTCGCATGGCCCGCGAACTTCTTATATGTCCTGATCCACGAGTTGTGTCGCCAAAAGGACCATCAATGAGTACCCAGACTGGTTCAGAAGGACTATCGATGAATCGGAATGATCGAAGAAAGGTCGGAAGGGTCATGGCCCGCGGATACGAAAAGATCTGTGGTTCGCGAGCCACATCAAGCTTCGTAGCCCGCGAGCCCCAAGATGACCGTGGCCCGCAGGCCACGCTTGGTGGTGGTCCGTGATTCGTCCGACCTTACCATGGACTGATCCATGCACTCGGGCATGGGTCATGTCGTGTCTGGTCAATCTCCAATGGTTCGTACAGACACATATTGAACTTGGCTAGCAAGACCCTTACCAAAGTTATGGACGAGACCCATGACGGTCGTATCTTGAACGTCTAAGTCGGTCGAGGATCGGAGATTTTTTATCTGTGGAACATCGTTATCTCGAGAACAAAACAAATAAAAAAAGAAGATAAACACATCCCGCGCGTAGCGCGGGACAACCACTAGTATTTTATAAAATTGAATTAGCAGAATATATATTCTAATCATTCTACACAAAATATGTATTCTACATAAAATAACCCAGAAATAAAACAAGATCTTTTCCTAACCGACAAAAAATAAATTAAACTACAATTGACGATGGATATATACACGAAACAGTCGATCACTGATGGCTATGTACTGGAGTAGAAGAATCGACGATGTCTATGTATCAGATCCGAAGAACCGAGGACGTTCGATCATCGCTGGTTTAGGAAAACCGGCGATGGTTTTCCTAAATCATCAATGGTTTAATTAAAAAAAAATACAGATCTGAAAAAAATTAATTAAATAAGGCTATTTCAGTTATTATATACCACTTAAAACTAAAAGACCTACTTCTAATCAACTAATGATAAAAAGACTATATATAAAATTCCCCCCCAAAATTATGTCACTAAAGGAAAAACATATTTTCCCCAAAATTAGTCAGAATATGGCCATAAACACATACACACAAGTAAAATTTTGGATATTCCAAAAATCCTAATTTTTTTCTTTAACCTTCCCATTTGTGCCTTTTCTTCTTTTATTGTACTTATGGAAAACGACCTCTTTACTCTCCAACCATTATCTTGCCGCCGCCTCCATCTCAACAACATGTCTCTCTTTATCTCTGTCTCTCTAATATCTTCATCTTTATCCCTCATAAGTAGATCCCATCAATGGTGAAATGCAGAAAATATTTTATTGGATTGGAGAAAATTTTAGTGAAAGAGCTGTACACCAAGTGTTCGATGAATATCCCCACTGGGTTTCTTTTACGGTAGTAAGGGTTTATAGTTTAAGCTCATGAGAAGAAATAATGGGAAGTATGACGTGTCATCTTCGAGTAAAACGAATGTGGTTTCTAAACAATGCGGATGAAGAGTTCTGGTTGTTCGATCAGGTCCAAGGTTACAATTCATGTTAACAAAAGTCAGCTACTTATTTCTCGATTTCATTATCCATATTAAGCAAATTCTCTCCTTTTTTTGTTGTTGGACATTGCAGAGCAGGATCTTCCAAGACTCGTTGGATTGTAGAATTAGGATTATCTGAAGCTGAGGTTAAAAGAGGTAAGCCTTGGACAACAACTGGAATCTTTCGTAGTGGTAAGACATTGTTTCATAAAAGATCTGTATGTGAAAAAATTAAGCTTTACAAATATTTTTAGTTTATAGTTTTAGCTTAATCATCTGTGGAAGTCTCTTTTCTTTCAGGTATTTGAGTGATATAGGAGAGTTTGTATTTTGGGTAATGGGGATGATGATGCGTATTCATGGGGTAATATGTGCAACTTTATATTACTTTTAAGGCAAAATAAGAATCTTAGTACGTGCTCCAAACAAAAGATGAAAAAACAATAAGTCTTTGTATGCCCTTTCTACTATGTCTTGGTGAACTCTATTGGCTTGTATAATACAGTCAAGTCATTAAGTGTACGTAAGTTTAAAATGGACAATACCTTAAAAACCAAATCATATTGGTGAACTCTTGTGGCTTCAAGATGAGGTTATGAAAGTTCCCATTACAAAACCGGATCTAAATGTTTTCGGCTAGAAAACGTGTTTTGATTTATTATTTTCCTAAAAAAGATTTAAAACCCCTCTTTGGAAACACTAGTGGGGATACTCTTAAACCGCCGTTTTTAGTATTCTGTTTTTTTGTCTGTGCCCTAATCAGAATCTCTTCGCTCGATAAATATTGGCAAAAAAAATAGAAGATGAATTAATGAGTTCCTCTCATTCCAAGTTGGGATGATATAAATTATGAAATAATTTGAGAAAATAATAAAATTTTACTTTTACAAATATCTTATGTAAAAATATATACTCTCATTGATATCAAAACATTAATTATTACAATTAAAACATATACAAAAAAATCATTGACTGGAATATAATTTGACTATAGTGTGTTAAAAAAAAAAAAACTGACTTGAATAACTTAATTTGGATAATTTTTAAATTTACTTATTACATTTAGTTTTTCACTAAATTTTTAAGTGTACTAACTAAAGAAAATAATTTTTTTTTGAATTTTATTAACATCAGATATAATTTTCATATTTAATTGATGTTTTAATTTTTTCTTATAAAATATATAGGGAATACACAGTAAAAAATTGATTACTTGCATTGTTATAAATGTTTTTGTAACACAAAACTGAATATTTGTGGTTTCGAGTTTTTGTAAGACTAATATGGTATATATAAATATAAATATAAAGAATAAAATAAGCCAGCAAGTAAAGATATTACAAATTAGAAGGAAATATATTTTCAGATTTTTACAAATTTTTTATTTTCAAATACTTAGTAGGAATCAGACCAAAAAAATTTCTTTTAAAGTTGGGTAATCTTTAATTGTAAACATATTTTTGAATAGTTTGATACAATGAATAGTACAAAAAAGAATCTAAGAATTTTAATAATTCAAAGAATTTGGACGGTGAATATAGATTGGATTGATTTAACAATACCTACCATATTCTGTAGTGCCTATATATAGAGAGCTAACCTTTAGTTTTCTTTCACCATCATCCAAAAAATCATTACATTTTGCTTCTTCAAACCTGTTTCATTTGTAATTTTGCTCTTCTTAATACTGCTCCATTCCTCTCCTGCATATCCAAAATACCATTCTTGTTTTAATTTCTTCAACCCATTACAGCACCCGATGATGAAACCCTCTACACTTAATGGTCACACCATTTGACTTGAGATTCCAGAAGGGTCTTTTGTCATGTCGACTCTGGTCTTGTTACGGTTCCGATTAAAAAAAGGACGGGGTCTACCAAACTGTTAGGATACCACTAAGAATTGGTTACAATTTGTCCCCAGGCCTAAATTCCTATTTCCGAACTCTTTGTAGACCCCGGCCTTTTATTGATCGGACCGGTACTAGGACCAACATCAATAACATGACATAAGATAAAATGGTGGAGTCATCAAATGGTCAAATGGTTACAAGTTTATGTGTTGAAAATCGTTGTGATATCAACAAAAGATTTGATTTATGCAGACATTTCTAATATCGACCAATTACAATTTTTTTGTGAATAGCTATTGTTGTTTATGATTACTGCTTTATTTCTTCTATGAATTATTGTTTCCATGAATTTTTTTTTTCTTGCAGGTTGCCATCATGCTGGCATAAGATTGATTAGATTTAATCCAATACTTTTCAGTTCAAGTATCATAAATTTGGGTTATCAACATTCAACTTAGTTAAAAATAAAGTTGTTTATTTTACCGATGTCTCTTCTCTAATTTGGTTAATTGGTTGTATGGTTTACATTTGTAATTTCTAACATTGGCTTAGGAAAATGAAGAAACTCTTATTAAATATTTTATAACAAAAAATTAAGTTTACAAATTAAAGTTTATATGACACTAAAAATATAATTTACATAGAACTAGGGTTTAGCCTAATCTTTTGACTACTCCGTCATTAGACAATTCTGAATGGTTCGTCATGTTTCATTCGTCGATTTGGGTAATGTAATATATATGTATGTCATGTAAGATATTTTCTTTAATTAATGCTTCTAGTTCTAGTCCCCATAGATGAATGCTTAGAAAAACAATTTTGAGTGGCTCTGAATATTGATGATGCATCATATGTAGCTGTACTGAACTGTGATAGTTTCCAGAATGTTGATGATCATTTATATTTCCTGCAAAAAATGTAACAAAACATCGTAAAAGGCTAGATGCATTTGGGAACAAATCAAACGAGATAGACCTTCCAAGCACGCTCATTCCATGTGAAGATACGTATTATTTGGAGGATGAATCTCTATCCTAACGAATATTCAGATAAACAGTTCAAAATATTATACATAAACAATCAAAAACAAAACATACCAATCAATGATTGATTGATCATGATGATAATGCATTAAACTTCCATAATTTCCTCCGGCCAGAACAAAAACATTAAACTAATTTTGACATTGTAAGGACGTGTTCAAGATCATGAAGGGACATGTCACGAGAATACTGGTTCGGTTTTCTTATATCCACACTAATGCATCTTACTCATTTGACCCAACCCAAGAACGTGGCTATGTTTACCATTTTCACGTAAGTGGAACTCAATATATATTTTGAAATTGGTAACTACTTAATCACTATTACGTGACTGTTTATGAAACAAGATAATATTTTGCATGGCAGATATTGGACCATGAAGACAATATGACGATGAGGCCGCTTAAGGTCATTAAGTGATCCTGTCACAGGGTCTAATGGTCTCCGAATGGCTTTTGATAATGCATTATAAATTCTTCAAAGTTCAAACGATAAAGCAATCCGATATGGAGCAATGCTAAATAAAATAAAACCTGTTCGTTTAATAACGTAATAAAAACTAAATTTTAATTTCTCCTTTGCTGTAAATATTCAAACAAAATAAGTATTTGGATATGATAGACCATCTCCATTGGTAAAACCATTTTTATCGGTGATACTGATACCCAATATGTGGTGTCTAAAACATTTTTTTATCATTAAGTTTTATTCGTAGTTTAATATTAGTGTCTACAAGAGGATGGTGTACTGTCTAAAGAAAGACACACTAATCTAAATTTTTTATTTTTTTTATAAAGACACTTAACACTTCCATCAACTCACCGATGGAGGTTGTCTTGGACCATATGCATTAGGAGTCTCTCATATGGGAGTTCTCTACAGAAGGATCTCGAAAGATCCGACACTATCATATATATATTATGAAAATATACTCAGTTGATTTGTAAATATTCTTGTATGATTACATGAACAAGACGTTTTGTGTCTAGCGTTCAAAACCTTCCGCTAACCACAACTCACTTAAGTAGTCATAGTATAGTTTAAGGGTCAATCCACTTGAGAGAACGATTAATGCTGTAAGCACATCAAATCCAAATTAAGCTAAAGCAATCAAAAGGGTTTGGTTTTCAAATTCAATACTAAAACATGCAATAATTAAGCTAACAATTAAGCAATAAACATTACAAGCAATAAAAGCAAACACGAGCACTTAAACAAGCTAAAACGGTTTATGAAATCAACTAAGACAAACATTGATCGATAGATAATGGCAATAATGATCAAATGTAACTAGTAGATGACCTTGTGGAGGTTAACTTTGCAATCAATGAGCACAATCCTAGGCAAAGGACCACTGATAGGGATTAGTTTTCGCCCAAATCTCGCAGTAGTACTTAAAGATCATATCCACAAAGAAAGGAATTGCTACGCTGCAAGCTTATTGGATTCAAATCGAACTAAGATGCAAATATGAGTTTTTGGTGGTTTTGATCGATCGAATGAGATGTCGATCGATCGGTCAGAACGGTTTTTAATGAAATCTAAGAAACTACTGATGCAAAATGAAAACGGTTTAATGCAATTACTCTAAGTGTTGGGAATAAGGTATTTCTCTAGAAACACAGGCCGGATTATTCAGATTTGTAAGCAGCCTTCATATTGAAGTCTTCCTGACTCAATAAAATTCAAACATAAAGTACATGAGCTCAACAAAGGGACAGTCATGATTTCTACTAAAGGATTGATATGTCAAATATACACATGACTCTCTGGTCGAGATTCCACATGTATAACTTATCATTTACGCGTTAGATCTTCTACTTAATAGTGTTTTAGCGAAGGGAATCTATAATGAAAAGGTAGGTGATCAAGCTAACAATTTTCGGTTAATTCTAGTAAATATAAAGTTCTTTCAAATGACCAGCAAACAATCTATCCATCAAACCATGCAACTATGAAAAACCTTGATCCCAACGATCAAATTACTCTAACATAGATGAAAGAACAATGAAGAGCAAAATAACCATGCAATATATAGAAACTAACAGGGGTTCAAATACAAGAGATTATCTTCCATAGCAACTATAGAAATGAAAACAATAAAGACTTTGACAGTTTTTGAAGGTAAAGTGCTCTCTCTTAGAGTTTAGGTAGAGTGGAGAGGCACACCACTTTTCAGAGACGAGAGATCTCTTTATATAGAGGGTGGAGGACGTCTGAGGGCATCAAGGAAGTGATAGGATCGAATCAGCTGGAGAGAATAAGAATATATGAGTTTATCTATTTTGATCGATCGGCCGCTATAGGATTCACCGATTCATTCGTTATCTCTGAATCTTCTTACGTGCTTCATGTTATTTTCAGATATTGCCCGAATATATGGAGTGATCTCACGAAGTTTCTAGAAGTCTTCAGTAGTTATCTCTCTTTGGTCGATCGGTCACCCTGATGATCGATCGATTGGGCCTAAAGGGTGATNCCTGATGATCGATCGATTGGGCCTAAAGGGTGATGGGATTCAGAAGGCTTCTCTTAAACGGGCTGTAACTCCAGGGCTTATTGGTCGAATCACTTGATTCCAGGCCCATGT
>OVAP01007665.1:211-10549 GCA_900406295.1 Aurinia saxatilis
AAAAAATAATGTGTCACTTGATCGGTATAACCTTTTTCTAACAGAAAATATATACCAAAATACACAAGTTACTCATACAATATATTTGTGCTTGTGCTATAAAATGGATGAGTAGTAAAGGAGTAAAATATATGAGGGAACCTAAAAAATGGAATTGATAATACATTGTAACATAAAGTTTCTGATATTCGAGTTTTTAAAAAGAAAAAATCGAGAAAAAAACAAAATTCTTTTGCCATAAAAATGGAGAAAAAAACAAAACTTGCTTTACTGAGATAAAGGTTCATTGAATGCAACAGTATACTCTTTGGGTAGTATACGTGGCTCTCTCTGTGTGGGACGCATACAGACACTGTATCATTTNGCTCTCTCTGTGTGGTCTGTATGGGACCCACACGGACACTGTATCATTTTGATTTACCCTAGCTAGGGCTCTTCTTCTTTGCTTCTTGTATATATAGACCCTCATCATTAGTATCAAGCATGCATATACGTTTCTCTTCTTTCTATTTCCTTGCATTAATAAATAAAAAGAGAGAGCCAGTAAGACAGTCATGTTTCAATACTATTTCGGTAGCTGTCTCTACCTTTCTTAGTAATAGGGCTAAGTTAGGTGCTTGTAGTGTGTCTACGGCTTTGCTTGCGTTTCTCATGTTTTTGTTACATTTGATCCTCACCCGTCCGTCTCTAGGTACTGATGTAGTGATTTCAATGATACATGGTTGGCTTTATATTTCTTCTCTTGCCAATCTCATTGCTATTGATTCAGAATTGCAACTTAAATCTATATCAATAGCAACGAAATTGGCAAGATAAGAAATATAAATCCAACCAGGTATCATTAAAATCACTGCATCAGTACCTAGAGACGGACGGGTGAGGATCAAATGTAACAAAAACATGAGAAACGCAAGCAAAGCCGTAGACACACTACAAGCACCTAACTTAGCCCTATTACCATTGCTTGCGTGGTCACTGCTACAGAGGTCCATGGCCTCAGCTGTTTCTCTTGATCGCTTCATCCATCACGATGTTAGTCAAACACCAGAACTCAAGTGGTGCGGAGGTGGAGGAGAATAAGAAGCAGGAGGAGAAGAGACCATGAGAGAAGGCGAGAATCGAAGATGGAGTGGAGATTCCGGTTTAGATTTATCATCGTTTGGTGTGTGTTTTCTTTTAATTGTAATCCTTTTAAATTTCTTGTTTGTTTGTATCCATGCCCTTTGGAGTGTTTGTTTAATGTTTTTAGTTTCTTGTAGTCTGTTTTGATTTCTTATTTTATTGTATCTTTGTTTGTTTCTTAATAAAATGGTTTAGTGGAATAGTTACCTGTAGGGTTTAACGTAAACGAGTTAAAGGCATGAATCGTGACCAATAAAATCATAATATTTTTTTCTTAGTCAATACAAAAAAATCATAGTAACAGAAAAAAAAACTAATCAAACCGTATTATCATTAATAATTTGATTTAAATGGTTAAACCGTATAAAGCATCATACTTCTCTTGTAGTGTGTTTGTACTCCAAATTATTGTTATATTCTTAAATTTAAACCTGGATAATGTAGTCGGATGTGAATAATTTTACCCTATCATTACAATGGGAGAGATTTTTTTTTTTTTTTCACCAGTCAGATTAAAGTAATTGAGAGAGAAACTTTAGAAAAAGACAGACTAATTAAAAAAGCTAGATTGTCCTTGTATAATAATAATAACTTTTTATCCTCTAATTAATTTTACATTCACAGTCACGCCCATCATTTTTGTTGTTGTATAATTAATTTTCATGACTCATGAGAGCTTTGGTTAATGTTTTATATGCTGGATAATATGTTCACCTTTAAAAAAAAATAATGTACTTAATCTTTTTATTATATTTTTTCGTGAATCTGCATGCATCTTATGGTCTAAATTGAACAATAACGAAAACTGAAAATTTAGCATGGACTAATTTTGAGTCATACAACAAGATCAACAAAAACTCAAGGACAACAAAGTAATTTGTGCTACATACGATATATACCACTTTGATATGGTAACATTTATGTGTGATATATCCAGGACAAGGCAACTTTGTTAGTGGTGGATGTGCATAAATCCGCACATGCATATTCATTCGCTCGGCACGCGCTCTAGATCAAAAACTAGATGCTAATGTTTAGTTACTCGTA
The DNA here is from genome assembly GCA_900406295.1 of Aurinia saxatilis. Lineage (NCBI taxonomy): Eukaryota > Viridiplantae > Streptophyta > Magnoliopsida > Brassicales > Brassicaceae > Aurinia > Aurinia saxatilis. Next base: position 2,381 of record OVAP01007665.1, read on the forward strand.
AATATTCAAATACTCGATCTTAGATGCTTTAATTCGTAAAAATTATTAACTTTTTTTTAACCATAATATAATCCTTTTGGTTACAAGAATCAAAAGATTAGTGACAGCCTAATAGGTAAGGTCGAAAATGTTTCTCAATCACCATCAGAATTTTTATTATTTTAAAATTACCATACAATTCAATTCGAGAAATATGATTCAAATCTTTAATTTGGTTAAACCGAAGCAATCTGAACGATATGTTGCATGTTCTCAAACAAATTAACCTTAGAGAAACCATTGATCGGGGTTATGGTTTAAACACTTTTGTCACAAGACTCAATATATCTACTTCGTAATATCCAATAAATTTGTGCTTACTAAGAACACGGCGATGCCAATCCATTTTCCATTACTTTTGGGTAACTTTTCTTATTACTTTTGACACGGATTCTATTTATTTTACATTTTCACTAGTCAAAAGTAATTAGGGAGAAAATTTGGGGAAACAAAAAATGTATAAAAAGGTATATCAAATTCTCACATTTAATTTCATAACCCAANNNNAACTTCTATAGTAATTTCGCCCTCCTAAATTTACGATCCATATAATCAGACCAGAAATCTATATAAACCGTTTAAATCGAATTAACCAATGTATCTATTGCGCTTGTAAATTTACGATCTTCCTTTTCAACAACAATTCACATTATTCTAGATTTAAAGGCACTAGCATAATCGCTAGCTTATAAGTCATGATCAATTAACGGTTATCTAAAATATTTAAATCGCATGGAAAACGTATTGTCAATATTTTACCTATTCCTAACTTCTTTTCCATTCTTTAAATTTTAAGATCATTTGGCTAGTCGATTTTAAATCTAAGTAATTTTTTCTTTTTATGGCATCAAATGATAGAATGTATTAGTACTGCAACAACAAAGGAGTACTTATGTGACACATAAGTATAAAAATGATTGATTTTCAACCGAAAACATGATAAATTCAATCCCAATAAATGAATTAAGTTTTTTCGAAATCACGAATTAATACCACACCCAAGAACACACATGAGAATGCGCTTAGTTCTAGAAATCTTATATTGCTCGGGATGGTCCTTCCTGGTTACGTCAACGTTTAGTCCTAGAAACTTCAAGTTGATTTTGATTGTTTGTGTTACTTACCTAGTGGTTGGGTGATTTTGATTCGATTGTACGAACATTGGCCTTGACTTTTCAATGAATAATATTATTTTACAAAAAAAGAGAAAGAAAGATTTGAAGAACCTATTGTCATTGGGTGATAGAATTTTATAATCTTTATAAATCTTTTGTTATTGGTGTGATGATTTACAATTCTTGTGTTATTGGTGTTATGATTTTACTACTCCTTTAAAATCCTAGGTTATTGATGTGATAATATACAAGTTGGGTATTTAATGATTTCACAATTCTATCAAATTCCATTGTTATTGGTAAGATGATTCTTTCATTTTTACTCATTAAACATAATTTTAAAAATCTTGAGGATGTACAAGAAATTTTTAAATTTTTTACAAATACAATTCTTTGTAGATTTGTTGAATACACAAAACTTTCTACATACTTAACAAAACTCTTTTCAAATTCAACAAAACTCTCCACATACTCTTAAAATCAACAAAACTTTTTGTTTGGTTATCATTTTGAAAAAATTGGTGAAAGAGACACTTTTTCAAAGGTTAATTTGTTATAGGTGCTTTCTAAAAACAAACCGGAGAAAATGGCTGTTTTTTGTTTAGCTATTTTCATAATAAAAATTTTAGCCATGAATTCGTTTGATTTTATAATATCGGTTTATGTATTGGTTTGACAAAAAAATCATTTTCAATTTTCGTAATTGTAATAATTCAATTAAAATATTTCAATAAAACAAATGATTCTTTAAGGATTTAATTAAATATTAAAATATCTAACTTTTTATTTATCACGTGCTCCTCTTCTAACATAGTTTGCTATGAGATTATTCATTATATATCTCTTAAAGACATAAGAAAAAAATTGTGGATGAAAATTGTTTTCAAAACGTTATTGTTGGATCAAAAGACGAACAAGCCAGTGAAATGGATGCAAAATGTGTATGACAAATACAAGACGTATATGATGGATACATTTCATGGACAATGAATAATAAACATGGACGATGAATGTGTGTAATGAGATGCAAAATGTGTATGATAGATATAAGGCGTGTATGATGGATACTGGATACTAAATAATGCACATATATGATAAATACATTAATGAGTTAAACGATTATGATTTTTCACATATAATTTGTGTTAAAGGTTGATATATTGGATTTATGTGCTAATCTTACTGACACTAACTAATTCAACACAGTCAGTCCGAAGTATTAGTCTTATAAGATTATTTTTGCAAAGCAGAGATCAACACAGTCAACACTAACTATTGGATTTATGCACTAATCTTATGAACACTAACTAATTCAAGACAGCTAATCCGAAATATGAGATTATTTTGCAAATGAGAGATCAATTTCTGTTACTCTTTGTTGTAACAGATGATTACGATAATTACTAGGAAATATCTCAGATATAAAATTATCAATTATGAACAAGTCATAAGGTAAAAAGAGAAATAGTAGAAAGCAAGATTATTAGGCAAAAATATCTGATGTTACAAGAAGCAATTAAACCAAGATTAACTGATGAATTGCATACACAAAGCATTAAAAAATACATATCTAAACATAATTGGTAATGAAGATGACATATTGAGAGAGAGCAATGACAATGAAACCAGAAACCCATGTGGATTGCATTTGCATGATCACTCGATGATCATAAGCCATGCTAAGAACGCCTACACAACCTCCGAGCATAAGGGTCTGTAACGCGTACCAAAGGTCCATATCACGGGGACCAAATTTAGTAACTTGGAGGTTACCGATCCCACCAGCTACAAAGGAGAGGGTGAAAGAGACATCACTGAATGTAGGAGAAGTAAAACATAGTGGCAAAAACGAACAAGGAGAAAAGCGAGAGACCGGATCGTCCTAAAGAGTAGAAGCGCTTTGAATGAGGACTGAGAAAGGGTTGCGGGAGGCAGCATCCGCAAAGGGCAATGTAGAAATTTACAAGAGTGTATTTGATGGGGGGGGGGGGGCAAAAGGTTGGCCGACAATCTGATATAGTGAAACTAGAATCATTGAGAGATAGGTAGCAGTAGCCACATACGAACTCTCAAGCCTCATTGACATCTTTCTCTCTTGTTTAGGAGAAGTAATTAGCTAGCTATAGTCAGTCTATAGGGGGCCTTTACAACTTTTGGTTTTATAAAGTGAGATCAAGTCAAACTTCCAACTAATTAAGCTAACTAGATTGGCCTTGACGCCTTCAATTCCTTAATTTTCTCCTAATTATTTTGTTGTTTTCTGGAACTTAAATTAATATATTTTAGGTATTTAATTTGGTTTTACAATTAATAATATTTTTTTCGATAACCCTGTCATCCTAGCTAATTGCATATATATATTAATAAAATATATTAAATTTTTTATTATATCTTTAAATAATATGTTGACTATTTACATTTTTCTTTGTATTTGAGGTTAAATTTGATATTTAATATTAAATAATACCTTGAAAATTGAAAATGGTAAAACAAAAAAATTAGTTTAAAACGATAATCTTTAAGAAACTAAGAAAAGTATATTTTAGGTATCATAGAAATTAACCTCTACAGTAATCTCTGTCTTTTTATACTAACTTTTTACTGGGAGAGAGTAGTTGCCGTTGTATATACTCATATATACTATTACCCACAAAATAAAAATTTACTTCTACAGTAATTGTTTCATCTCCTAATTCCTCTAAATTTAATTGTTTGCGGAAGAGCTACGACTTACGAATCTAATCTCAATAATGCCCTGTAGGTAGCTTTTTTTTTACCATTAAAAAAAACTTAATTATTTCTTATATGTGAACTAATTAAGAAATGCATATAAGAATGAAAGTATAGTATAACCTTTAGCTATTACGAGAGCAATTAAGAGAAGAAAACAAAAACCAAATACTCATTAAACTGGTCACATTACATATTCATATCCATCCATGGATTACAAACTTTGTAACTTACCAAATAACAAAACTTAGGCAAACCTATAGCTATTACGAGAGCAATTAAGAGAAGTAAACAAAAACCAAATACTCATTACACTGGTCACATTACATAGTCATATCCATCCTTGAATTACAAACTTTGATTAAAAGAAATAAACATACTACGGATCAACTAAACAAATGACAGCAGTACTTGGAATCATGTGTATGAATGTAAATTTTATTCGAGGGAGGAACCTTATAAAAATCGTATTGACTCTGCTAATAAAACGACAAGATTGAAGGGTTATGGATTTTCAGTTTCTGGGACGATGATAAAATAGAGATGCTGTTTTATGATGTCGATAGAGCAGTCATTTCGAGGATTAAGGTATCACGGAGTCTTCAGGATGGATATTATTGGGGTTACACAACATCGGGATTTTATTCCGTTAAAAGCGGTTATGCATTACTCATGAGTGCGGATTTGGCCGTAGATCCTCTTCCGCCTGTGGAAAAATCGCTATGGAATAAGTTGTGGAAGATTAAAGCCGCCCCCAAAGTTAAACATTTTTTGTGGAGGTGTTTGGCGGGTGCTTTGGCGGTAAGAGCGAGGTTAACTACCAGAGGTATGAATATTGATCCAACATGCCCGTCATGTGGGGTAACGGATGTGTCGATAGCTCATATGTTGTTCCATTGCCCACTGGCTATGGAGGTATGGAAATTGTCCGGTCTAAAGGTGCCACCCCAGGGTTTTCGCCAGATTCAGTGTTTCTAAATATTCACTTCCTCATGCACCAACCATCCATTGATTGCTTGAATTTGTCTTTCCCGTGGCTGCTTTGGCTGATTTGGAAAGCCAGGAATGCAATGGTTTTTTAACAAACTTTGTCTATGGCTGAGTCCATTATCCAGCGGGCGAAAGATGAGATGCAAGAATGGTCGATCGCCAATGCTCAACTTCCGACTGATGGGTCTTCTTTTAGAGTGCAAGGCTGGCTTAAACCACATGTACACTATGTTAAGTGTAATGTAGCCACTTCATGGGTACACCCAACCCGGCTATGTGGAGCTGGGTGGATTGCTCGGGATAATTCTGGATGTCCGACGTTTCATGGACGCAATACCTTTATAAGTACAACTAATAGATTGGATGCATCACTCGAAGGCCTTTTATGGGCGGTGACAAGCTTGAAGGACTTACATTTTCAAAATGTAGTTTTTGAGGTATCTGATAATTCTCTTATGGATGCTTTGCGTCACCCATCGCAATTTTCTTCAACCCACACAATGCTTAATAAAGTGGATACAAGTTTACGGTCCATGCTTGGTTCATCAATTGCTAATGTTGATATTGCGGCAAATAAGATTGCCACGAACATTGCTACAAGTGTTACAAGGGTACACAGGTTCCAATAGTATATCGCTCGCAAGGGTCCAATTTGGTTACGAAATCTTATAGATTTAGAGGCCGCGAGCTAGGGTATTTCCTTTGGTTTGTTACCTATCTACTGGTATGGTGACTGTATTACCTTTGTATGGCTTAAGCCAACAACTTTCTATTCAGTAATATCACATTTGAGACCAAAAAAAAAAAAAAGGATCTTTTTAAAATGCCAATCATTTTTCCTGTTTTTGACTTTTGTAGAAAAAAGGTCTTATCAGAAACACAATCGATGGTGGTAGAAAGCATCCGAGAGATGATGCTAGTACAATTGGATTTACCTGAGTACATCAAAGTGGTTGAGTTGGGATGTTCTTCTGGAAAAAATACATTCGTAGCCATGTCTGAAATCATAAACACAATAATAGAGTCGTACAAAAAAAAGGGTCGAGTTAACTCACCCGAAATCGATTGTTGTCTAAACGATCTTTTGGAAAACGACTTCAACAAGACCTTCAAGTGGCTCCCTTCCTTCCACGAGGGTCTGAAAACATACCTTAAAGGAATGTGTTTTGTGTCAAGAGTTCCAGGAACTTTTTACTCAAGGTTGTTCTCAAGAAACTCTCTCCATTTCGTTCATCATCATATAGTATCCATTGGCTCTCGAAGGTCCCCCAAGGGCTTAAGGAGGTTGATAACAAGGGGAGCGTGTTCATAACTAGCTCAAGCCCTAGAAACGTATACAAGAGTTACTTGGACCAGTTCCAAAATGATTTCTCTTTTTTTCTAAGAATGCGCTCAGAAGAGATAATGCATAATGGATGTATGGTTCTTGCGGTCATTGGTCGAAATGCTTCAGATCCTTTATATAGAGACCCTTTCCATATTTGGTCGGTTCTATCGGATTCTCTCCTCGGCCTAGTGACCGAGGTATACTCTATAACTCTTAATCATTGTGAAAAATATAATATAATCTAGTAGTTCTTCCTAGTGTTGTCGTTAAGTCACTAGTGACAAATTAGGTTTGCGATACTAATTGCCACTATCAAATTTAGTGACAATGTTGTCATATAAACCTTGCTTTGTGACTGTTTTGAAACTGGTTATGTCTTGGCAATTACGTTGTTCTCTTGTAGTGACTACTCACTACCCAAGTTCAAATCCGCATATATGGTTGATAAAAACTTGAATAATAATGTATTTGGAAAATGTACGAACAGGGAGTAGTGAAAGAATCAGAAATGGATGCATTCAACATGCCATTTTATGATGCAGACGAAGGAGAGATCAGAGAAGTTGTCGCAAAGGAGGGATCCTTCGAGATCAACAAGATTGAGACACAAGATTTTCATGTTCGTTTCGTAAATGCTGAAGATGTCGTCCACGGATCACCAAATCTATTAAAACACTGGCAAGAGGTAACAAATAGCGTAAGGTGTGTGAGTGAACCAATTCTGGTTGCTCATTTTGGAGAAGCTATTATGGATCGCTTGTTCGACAGATACGCAGTCCATGCTGCCAAACATTTGACTGTTTCAACTCGCCCCCACAAAACCACAGTCGACATCGCTGTTTCGTTGACTAGAAAATAAACATCATGAGATGTTGTGATATATTTCTCCATGAGATTTATAAATTTATGATTATGTATCTTTTATCTACGTTTATGTTATCGCAAATATGATTTGCAATTTCTGATTAATGGTATAATTCCCTTTTTTCTGGTTTAGTAGATTTTACATTTTGGAGTAAATTCCTACTTTCGTTATCCTTTTGAATTCAACAAAATGAATATCTATATCTCTCTTCTTATTATTTAGGAAGTAAAAAGTGAAATTTGCTAATGTATCAAGTTCTGGTGCAGAGTTAGAGTTAAAAATAGCCCAAGTTTGTGATGTGTATAATGCTGAATATCTCAATCAGCGTCTAATCATCGTTAAAATAGAATTAGCTTCTTTTTTATATTTTTTTGTAGATAGATGGTGATTTTGTGGAGACTGAATTTGCATTCAGAAGAACGATGAATTCCAACACCAGTTTCGAAAAGAATGATTCGGAAAATTGCCTACCATCTTTGTTGATGTTTTTTCTCTTCCGATCCGTTGAAAAATTGAGATTTGTGATGACGGAAGGGAACCACCAGGAGTGGAGCCTGCGGCTTAATTTGACTCAACACGGGAAAACTTACCGGTTCCAGACATAGTAAGGATTGACACTCAACGCAAATAGACAACTCAAAGGCAAAGACTTCTCGACGAAACACAAGTAAACAGTGTCTTTTTCAGAGAAATCTGTTTTGGGTGAGTCTCGGTGGAGGAGGCTTTGTAGTTTCAGAGAGATCTGTTCCGAGATTTGTGGTTTTATCCTCTGAACTCACTACCATTTATCCTTAAAGGTATGACAAAACATCTTCTCTTCGCTTTACTTCACTGTTTTTTTGGGGTTCATAGGAACGATCCACATCCATAACTGATCCACATACAACGTTTCTGGGATCAGTCTCAATGCTTTTTCACCAACTCCGCTAATTCGAAAACAGATCTGAATCTCGCATCGTCCATGGGTACACAATTCCTCCTAATACTCTCTCCAATTTATGTTTTACGAACCATGATTGTGGAGCTGAAATTGAACGTTTGTATTGATTTTGTGTTTTGATCTTGCAGTTTATTTGAATCCCTTCAAAAGCATATTGAAAGCG
>OVAP01007666.1:0-10549 GCA_900406295.1 Aurinia saxatilis
TCAACCATTCCAGTTAAAGCCATAGGTTCTACGACCCTTAGCACACCCACAAAACCACTTTGTCTCACCAACGTCCTTGTTGCTCCCAAAATTGTCAAAAACTTGATATCTGTGCGCAAGTTTACAAAAGATAATTGGTGCTCTGTTGATTTTGACCCTTTTGGCTTCACTGTGAAGGATCTTCAAAGTCGGAGAGCTCTGCTCCGCTGTGATAGTTCCGGTGATCTCTACTCTCTCCCAGCTTCATTCAATAATCCACCGGCCTCAAACACAGCTCTTCTCGCCTCCACACCTACGCTGTGGCATAAGAGGCTCGGACATGCTAATCAAGCTTCTCTCCGCTCGGTTTTACTTTCCAATCCTTCTCTATGTAATAAACGACAAGTCTCATTTACTTGTGATCCATGCCTTCAAGGCAAATCTATAAAACTTCCTTTTTCAGCTTCTACATCACAAGTTACCAAACCATTTGAGATACTTCATTCAGATCTCTGGACATCGCCAATCCCCAGCAATGGTGGACTCAAATACTATGTCCTATTCTTGGATCAATACACCCATTATCTGTGGGTCTATCCCTTACACAGAAAAAGTGAGGTTTTCTCAAAATTCCTTCACCTCACAGCCCTTATCCAAACACAATTCCAGTCTCAAATACAGCAACTCCAGTGTGATAATGGGGGTGAGTTTAATAATACTGAGTTTCAAACCTATTGTGCTACACACGGGATTAAACTCAGATTCTCATGCCCACACACCTCTCAACAAAATGGTACATCGGAGAGAATGATACGAACGATAAATAACACCGTCCGCACCATGCTCTTTCAAGCTCGCCTCGCCCCTTCTTTCTGGGTAGAGGCTCTTCACGCAGCTGTTCATGTTTTAAACATCACTCCTTCAAAAGCCATACTCAATCAAATTCCCCATACCAAGCTTTACCACAAACAACCAACCTATGCTCATCTTAGAGTCTTCGGCTGTTTATGCTTCCCAAACCTCAACCATTCAAACCTTCCCAAGCTTTCCCCACGCACAACTCCCTGCTTGTTTCTTGGGTATCCATCGCAACATAGTGGTTATCGCTGTATGGATCTCAAGACAAAGAAAATCATCATCTCTCGTCATGTCTATTTCGACGAGGATAAGTACCCGGCCGCTCTTCCACAAAGTCCGACCCCCACATACGACTTTCTCACCGACTCTGATGAACCCTCCCCCCTGTTTCGCTCTCTCCTCCAAGCTCCAATAAATGTTCAGCCTACTCCACCCACCCCTCGTCCTTCTAGTTGCCCAAACCGACCTGACCCACTATACCGTGTTCCTTCCTCCATACAAACCCGGTCCAAATCCGGGATCACTAAGCCAAAACAAATCATCTCGCTCCTAGCCAAGACCAAATCCCCACTCCCACGTAGTCATATCCAAGCCTTAGCTGACCCAAACTGGAATCCTGCTATGACAGTTGAACATGGTGCTATGATTAAGACAGGGACATGGAATTTGGTACCAAGGCCCTCCGATGTCAACATCGTTCGCTCGATGTGGCTTTACAAGCACAAGTACGATGAACATGGCATTTTGTCTCGACATAAGGCCCGTCTCGTCGCCAATGGGAAATCTCAGGAAGAAGGTGTAGATTATTCCGAGACATTCAGCCCCGTTGTCAAACCTGCGACGATACGAACGGTTCTCAATATTGGTGTCGCCTTAGAATGGCCTATACATCAACTAGATGTTCAGAATGCTTTTTTTTGCAGGGTGATCTAGAGGAGACTGTGTACATGCATCAGCCGCCTGGCTTTGTGAATCCAGACTATCCCAATCACGTCTGCAAATTGAACAAAGCCATTTATGGGCTCAAACAGGCTCCACGGGCCTGGAATTCACGTTTCTCAACATATCTAAAGCAAATGGGCTTTGTACAAAGCAAGGCTGATCCATCTTTGTTTATTTTTAGGTCTAACCAAGATTATGCATATTTACTCCTCTATGTAGACGACATCCTCCTGACGGCCTCCTCAGGGCATCTCCTCCAGCGTATCATTGACAACCTCAAATCAGAGTTTCCAATGACCGATCTCGGGAAGCTCCATCATTTCCTCGGCATAAAAGTTGACTACAACCAGCGAGGATTGTTTCTGTCACAGTCCGTGTATGCAGCTGCCCTCGTCTCACGCGCTGGAATGTCCGATTGCAAGCCCCTAGCAACGCCGGTGGACCTTAAAGCCAAATTGTCCGTCTCTGATGGTGCTCCATTATCCGATCCAACTCCTTACCGTCAACTTGCTGGTGCATTACAATACCTCACGCTTACGAGACCAGACATATCGTACGCCGTGCACCAAATCTGCCTCTATATGCATACACCGAGACAACCACATCTTCACGCTCTGAAGCGTGTAATACGGTATATCCAAGGCACCCTCAATTATGGAATACAAATGGTCCGTGGACAAATAGATACACTCACCGCATACTCAGATGCAGACTGGGCGGGGTGCCCTGACACCAGACGTTCGACCTCCGGCTTTTGTGTCTACCTCGGACCAAATATTGTCTCCTGGAGTGCGAAACGACAGCCGACACCTTCCCGGTCTAGCTCAGAAGCCGAATACAAAGGCGTGGCCAATACTGTCGCTGAACTCACCTGGCTAAGAAACCTTATGCTTGAGCTACATCGTCCGATCACCACAGCCTCGGTGGTTTATTGCGACAATATTGGCTCAGTCTATTTGTCTACAAATCCGGTGAAGCATCAGCGTACGAAACACATCGAGCTAGACATTCATTTCGTGAGAGACAAGGTGGCCATAGGTGATGTCAAAGTTCTACATGTTCCTACGGCACTACAATATGCGGATATTTTTACTAAAGGTCTACCAACTTCATTACACAATGAATTCAGAACCAGCCTCAACGTTCTACCGCCGTTGTGACTGAGGGAGGGTGATAGACATCGTCTGTTACACATTATTAGGAGATGGTTATTCTTGTTGTACAGTTCCTATTATTGGGGAAACACCCCTTACATTGTGTAACTTCTTAGGCTTTATAAAGCCATGTATATCAATGAGAAACGTCAAGGGAATTACATAGCTTTCAATCACAATAAGATCCCTTGGCCTCGATTTCTTTTAAAATAGTGAATGGTTCGAATAGCTTCTTTTCGGTGTTCTGTTGTTAGGTGATTCTCTTTCTTCTCGTGCACGTCTAGGCCTTCTTGAAAACCTTATGATTCCACCACTATCACGGATGTAGTAGTTTTCAGTTTCATCATCTCTAGGATGATGTAAAGATTGTCTTTCTGAATTGTCTCTTATCAAGAGCCCCGTTTAAACGTTGATGAGCCCCTTCCATTTATGATTTAAGAGCCTTTTTCATCTAAGATATCAAAGCTTCAATCAGTAGCTTAGGATCCATATGATTGTTGCTGCGATCAGACACCTTAACACTAAAACACACTAAAGCAAATGATTAAAGACACTTGATCTATAAACTAAATCGGATTCTTGTTAAAGAACACTGCAGAAGTTGAAAGGTTGAAAAAAATATCTTTGACTGAAATTGCAGAAATGGATAAAGACGAATAACATATGGTGATATGATGCAATTGACAATATAATTACATATTAATTTACTCAAAAACTTCAAAATTGTCTTAAACCCAGAAATTATCAGAATATGAATTAATAAGAGATGAAAGGGATATAAAACAAACTAGAAGCGTAGCTCTAATACCAGATGATATGATTCTCCCTAGGATAGACACTCTAGTTTGTAGCTTTGATAATCCTTGCAACCATAAAGCATTACCTTCACGGAATAAGGCTTCTGGAAGTTGATTGGTAACACAATGGATGCGGAGTAGTCACTGATATTCCTTAGAAGATTGTCCTTAGATATTACACCAAGAAGAATCAAATGGTGATTGAATGATATGACACACCTACAATCGGTTTTAGATGAGAATCACTCTCAAAACTAAGAAAAAGATATCTGATTTTTATTTTAAAGAAGGTTAAGAGTTCAGAATGGTTTCTCCACGTTTTAAGAAACATTGGAAACAAAGAAAATTAAAAGGGATTGGATCAAAACTGATTTAATGAACCAAAGACTTGGTTTGAATTTGAAATCATTGACGCCTTCGCTTGTTTTTGTTCCGAGAGTGTTGTTGGCTCCATTCAGCTACAAATGAGCAATTACAATGTGAACTCTTACCTCATTAAAAACCTTGCCAAAAAACAGAGTGGGACAAAACTTGGCTAAGGGAAAAAGAGTACAAAGAAGTTCACATACTCATTTGTGGGTTTGTCTTGTGCTTGAATTAGGATCAACTTTTACCTCATTTTTTATTCTTCAAACATATCTGCTATATAGTTTAACCATCGTACACAAATCTGTGCAGCATGTATGATTTCACTCACGACTTGAAAAGTTAAAACATTTGAAGCAAGTTCACATTATGCTATGTTTCTTCCTCTTCATCTCTCAAGTTTGTCATTTTGGTCTTCAACCTTTCCCACAAGATACTTCTAGTTTCTTCATCGCATTTCACTTCGAGATTCTCTAAATTCTTCACTAATTCCGGCAGTTCGCATCTCCAACACTTCTTCATCGAGATTTTCTTCAAGTTCTGCAGCTTCCCGATTTTTAAGGGAAACTCTCATGTAAAAGTAATCTATAAACATGGGTATATAAACCCAGAAATCAAACCTATATGGACAAAATTTGATAGAAAAAGCAATATGCAAAACAAAATACGAAATCACAGCAAAAACAACAATATGCAGTGGTCTTCACCATTAACATATTTCTCTCTAACTTCTTCATCTCCTCCTCTTGCTACTACATCTTCTCCTTTTTCCACATGAACTCTCCCATTAACTCTAGCACCAACTTCTCCTCCACAGAAATCGCAAAAAAAAGAAGAAGAAGCAACACACACTTAACATGTTGCTAACAGTTCACTTCTCTTCTTCCCGTATTTCCTAGCAAAAGAAGGAAGGGATCTGTATGTCTCAGTCCACATTCATGTAAGAAACTCATGGAACCCTTTCGATAAATTCTCCTTTTTTCTATCGTTTCTCCCTAGCTCAAGTTTAATAGAAGTTGAAGTTTTCATTGAGTCAGAGTTTGATTCGGATATAGAACTGGATGGGCTCACAGAATCTGCAAGAGAATAACTCGCAACACTTTTTTCCCTGCAAGACACTTGGTGGCTCAGGGAGTTTTAACCTCTCCCCCTTTTCCTCTGAAACTACTCTACACCGTTTCAAGACCACTGGTCACTCTTCTGAAACCAAATACTCCAGTCAAGAAGAAGAGGAAGACAAAATATCTAACCTTGAAGTGGGAGCAGAGGACCCTACTGAGAGGTTTCAAAAACAGCGTAGGCAATTCTACCACTCTTAGTTGCTCTCTGATGTTGTGTGGGACACAACCAAAACTTGTCTATGAAACGTTTAAGAAAAAGCAATGGAAAAAGATGAAGGAAGTGGGGTCGTTTTATTGATGGAACTCTCCGAGGTTACAAGTTACTCAGAGCTTTCAAGATGTCCAAGAATGATCTAAGACCTACGACCTTAGATCCTATATATATTCCTAGCTAAACCGCCTTGGGGCCCAAGCTCCTTGTGGGCCCGTCTTTCGTTTTTCTCCGATATGCTTCCCTTTCTCCGATATGTGCTAAATATACTCGTTCTCGAACCTTCTTGCTTGAGGGCGCTCGGATCACTTCGTAGGGTTATATTCTTGATGAGAGACGGAAACGGGCCCACGGTACGGAACTGCGCTGTTTGGCTAGCTAGGAGTGTTTCTGGGCCCACAAGATTGTCCTATAATTTTGTGAGTCGTATGTGTTCGGATGACCACCTCGTTAAAAACCTTGGTAAGGAAAACCACGTGGGAAAAGACCTTACCGAGGGAAAAAGAGTGTGATCACGGATATAAAATGTTCTTCGTGAGTCTTTCGATTATCGATGGTTGTAAACGTTGATCAATCGGGACCCACGAGATGACTTGGGTCACAAAGCTTGTATATAAACAATTCCGCGGGCCATGCATGGCTACTTGTCCGCGATATGTGTTGAGTAACGTTATCGAAGAACTCGTGGCCCGCGAATGTCAAGAGAGTCATGGCTCGCGAGCTATGTTACGATGTAGCACACGACCTACGTACCGAGTTGGGGCCCACGAGATATGTTATGGTGTAGCCCTCGACCCACGTGGTCGAAAGAGTCGTGGGATGTATTCGAAGATCATTCGACGGATCGTGGGACACATCGGAAGGATCAGAAGGAACGTGGCCCGTGAGCAAGAGGGAACTCGTGTCGCCGCGAGTTCATTTCCCTCTTGTGGCTCGCTAGCCACAAGACGATCACGTGACCCGCGAGCCACAAACTACTCGTGTGGCCCGCGAGTCTCCGATTGTCGTGGTTCGCGGGTCGTACCAAGAGGTTTTATACCCGGAACACAATCGGAAGGATCATCGACGAAAATCTAGGAGAGTCGGAAGGATTGTCGATGACTCGGAAGGATCCTCTGAAGGAATGTGGCCCGCGAGCAAGAGGGATCTCACGTGGCCCGCAAGTTCATTTCCCTCTTGTGGCTCGCAAGCCACAAGAAGATCACGTGGCCCGCGAGCCACAAACTACTCGCGTGGCCCTCGAGTCTCCGATTTTCGTGGTTCGCGGGTCGCACCAAGAGGTTTTATCCCCGGAACACAATCACAGGACTGTCGATGACTCGGAAGGATCATTGGAAGGATCGGAAGGAACGTGGTCCGCGAGTTCATTTCCCTCTTGTGGCTCGCGATCCACACGACGATCACAGGGCCATCGAGTCTCTGATCGTCGTGGCCCGCGAGATGTTGTTCTTGTTGTCATGGTTGCGGGTCTTACCAAGAGGTTTTATCCCCAGAACGTAGTTGGAAGGATCATCGACGAACGTCTAAGTGAGTCGGAAAGATCGTCGATGAATCGGATGGATCCTCGGATATATCGTGGAACGTGACCCGCAAGCAATGGAGAGACCTGTGACCCATGAGCCACACCACGTTCTGTGGCCCGCGAGCCACAAAAGGAGGTGGCCCACGAGCCACACTCGGTTGTCATGGCTCGCGACCCCACCAGTCTTGATGCATGGTTCCGGCTTGTCGTAGACTGATCGATGCACTCGTGTGCGGGCCATGTGATGTCCGATTAATCGTCGATGGTCCGTGAGGACCCATGTTGCACTTTGCTAGCAAGATCCTTGGCAAGGTTGTGGTCGGGACCTGCACGATAATTGTGCATACGAAGGTAGTCGGAAAGAGCTCGATGGTTAATCAGAATAGTTTGGCCCGCAGACAAGTCATAAAACTTGACCTGCGGTCCAAAGCATGAGTTGTGGCCCGCTAGCCATGCTCAGAGATGAAGCTCGCGTGCCAAGTCTAAAAATGTAGCTCGCGAGCTACGCTTTGCTTCGTAGCTCGCGTGCCTCGTTTGGCCGTTGCGAGTGATTCGTACTTAGATCGTATTCCGGGACCCATGATGGTCGCAACCTGAACGTCTAAGTCGATGGATACGCATTGCGTGACGACTGATGATCGAAGATAACTCATCAAGCTTTAAGATGCTCGATCGTAAGAACGGATCATGGTCTTTAACTGTTTTACGCTATCAATCTTCGCGGGGTGGAATCTGACCCCACAGATGTTACTTAGAGATTAAAATAAATGATGCTTATATCTTCACATCTCTTGTCAATGCAACAAAGATAGAAGCCTCTAACGGTACCTCCCAAGTTGACTGCAACAAAGAAATCTAAGGGGAAAAAAAAACAATATGGAAAATCGAACAACGATATAGTCGATCATATAAACATGGGTATATAAACCCAGAAATCAAACCTATATCGACAAAGTTTGATATAAAAAACAGAAATATGCCAAACAAAATACGAAATCAACAATAACCATGGGTATAGAAACCCATAAATCTCTGATTTTGGACGAAAAACACATTGAAGTCGTCAAATCGCCTTTTGATACCTGAAATTTAAAAAATACCTGTTTTGAAAAATTGAAAAGAGAGATGTACTCGAATTTCAGCAAGAAACACTTTTAATTCTTCGAGCTAGTGATTTTAACAAACATATATAGAGGATTGGACTTACCAGAATTTGTATCTATCTCCCAAAAATCGCCATATGCGTCTTATGATTTTTTGGATATTTTCTTTCTCTAATGTTGACTATGATGTGACATCAGCGTTAAAAAATTGACATCAACATAAATTAACATTAAATTTTGCTCTGAGCACGACACATATGACTTTTTCAATAAAGTGTAATGGCAAATAATAAGTAAGGGATACCATATTTTTGCATATGCTATTATTTGGCGAAAACTCTTTTAAAATTCAAGTGTTTTTTACTATACCATCATGAGAAAATTTTGAGAAATGCCCTTTTCCACATGCCCCTTCTAAAAAATATCCCTTTTCTTTTCAAAAATACCCTTTTGGATTTATGGTTGATTTAAGGTTGGATTTAGGGCTTAAATTTTGTAGGGTTTAATGTTTTAATAACTATTTGGGTTTATTTTAAGGTTTTAGGGTTTTAATTTTATTTTTTGGATTTATTAAGGATTAAAACCTTTCTTAGGATTTAAGATTTTAGGGTTACCCTATGCACCATTATAGAATATTTTAAAATATTAAAAATGGTAATTTAGATTGAAACTAATATATTTTTCAAAAATAGCAAAAAAGGGGGTATTTGTGAAAAGGGGTGGAGTAAAATGGGTAGTATTGAAATTNGGGGTATTTGTGAAAAGGGGTGGAGTAAAATGGGTAGTATTGAAATTTTACCTAAGATCATATAAAAAATAAAAAGAAAAGGAAAAAATAGATAAAGTCATGACCTATTTGGATTAACCATGCGGGGAATCACTGTGTTTATTTGTTAATTTTGTGTAGGTTGTCGGTGAATAAAAACTTGAAATTGGACAACCATTTTGTTGAATCCATTTTATTCTAATGTTTGGGAGCTGAGAGAAATAATATTGGCTTACACACTTTTTTGAACCCGTCTTACCTCATATATGGGAGCTAAGAGAAATGATATTGCCTAGTATATCTATTATTATTGACTTATTTGTTAAGTTTGTAAGAATATTGATTAGTTTTATACTTTTTCGACGATTTTGAAAAAAAAGAAGATTATTCATCATATGTTACAACTTGATCATGACTTTTTTCACAAATACGGGTGTCTTCTTATTGATACGGCACCAACGCCTACAAATCTGTTTCTACAAGGGCTCGCTTGGCCAACGAGTCAGCAATTAAGTTCTCTAGAAAGAAAGTGAAAAGAAACAGAAGAAAAAGCCAGAGAGAGCAATTTAATATCTAACAGAAGATTAGAGATTTCAACATTGTCTTCATAGCTGGAAATGAGATGAACAAGTGCTTGTGCATCCGAGTAAACATGGAGGTTATGTATACCCTTAGTCTTTGCTTTTGTTAAAGTAGCTATAACTGCTAGCGCTTCAGTCGCAAGAGCAGATGGAGTATGGGTACAGAAACAGGATCCTTGGTCCAGAACTGCATTTGGAGGATAAGGGCTAGGTGGCGACAAAGCCGCGATCCCTGCATCAACAAAAGCCCAGCCTAACACGCCATGGAAAGTATTTGCTTCCTAGCCCCCATCAACAAAGCATACTATACCAGAGGTCCGAAGGGAGGTAGAGGGTTTTACTCTTTGTGATATACGTTGTCTGGGAGGTTGTAGTTGAGCTACTTCCCAAAACTCTAGCCTCTATTATAGCTTTGGCGACTACCTCTTTAAATCGAAAATTGCAGAAATGAGAGAGACTCGAACCTTGAAGATATCTGTCAATGGTGTGGTGGAGAATTTGGAGGCGACACCTTCGTCACAACTATGAGCTTTCTGGAGAGAAACTCCAGGCACCGTCGAGGTTATATCGGTACCTTCCGAAGCTTTGAGAACCCCTCAATTAAACTCCGATTCGGGTACTATTTGTGGCCAATCTCAGAGCTGATAAATTTCTGAGCTTCGTAATTGACATCACCATTTCTTTTTTTCCGCTGGGGATGGAAGGGATGGATCAATCGGCAATCGGGTCCGATGAAGAAACGGAGCAAAACCAATCCAGTAAAACCCGATTTTTTTTTTATTATTCTCTGATTGGTCAAACAAAAAAAGTATTTCAAGATTTCAATATTTCATTAAAGGAGGAGAGTATTCTAGCTATAAGAAGAATGTAGTTCCCATTTTGTCTTCAAAAGAAGCATTATAGCGATTGATCCTTCACCACACCGATTTGAGTTTCTTAAGCATTAATCATCAAACACACCAAAGGAGATGCATAATCAATTTCTTCTTCATCTTCTACAAAGAGAGAAGAAAAGGGGGAAACCCTTATTTTCACTTTCTTATCCGATCCGAAAATTAAAGGAATCAATGGCTCAAAACCTCTCTATTGACCAAAAAGTTGAAGGAGAGTTGTCCTGAAATCACACTGTATGACTCAAACATGGTTGTT
>OVAP01007667.1:0-10548 GCA_900406295.1 Aurinia saxatilis
AGAGATTTGTGTTTGTAGGATTCAAGTTTGACAGAAGACAGAGACAGAGGTTTAGAGACCGCCTGGACTNATAATCGGGAGTCAAGGGAGAGATTTGTGTTTGTAGGATTCAAGTTTGACAGAAGACAGAGACAGAGGTTTAGAGACCGCCTGGACTCGCGGGTCAGCCCGTTAACCCGCCTAATATAGCGGAGCGGGCTTGGGCCTTCATTTCCATGACCGCAGCCCGCAGCGGTCAGGCCCGCCAAGCCCGCAAGAACAAACAGGTCCGCGCGGGCTGGCCCGTTTGGNGGGCCTTCATTTCCATGACCGCAGCCCGCAGCGGTCAGGCCCGCCAAGCCCGTAAGAACAAACAGGCCCGCGCGGGCCGGCCCGTTTGACACCCCTACACAACAATTGCCCACCAAAACTCAAAAAGGTTGCAAAGATTTTGGGAGTTTTAAATTTTGTATTTTAATTTTGTAGGCTCTGATTCGGAATGGAATCGATTTAGGGGGAATATTAGGTTCTTTGTTGTGTGTTTTACATTAGAGGGACTGTTTAGTTACTTAGCATTTTAATTAGTGATTACCCTTTTTGATTTTTTCTCTGATTAGGATTCCATCGAGTGGAAGATTGAATCTTTCTTGTGTGTTTTACATTAAAGGCACTGTTGAGTAACTTGGTGTGTGAATTAGGGGTTACCCTTTTTGAGTTTTTGGATTGAAGGTAAACACTTTTTAAGTTGGTTTTTTGTAATTATCTGATTAGAATTCGATTTAGGTGTTTTGTGTGTGTCTTAGATTAGAGGTTCAATGTCAAGTTACAACTAGGGAATTGATTGAAATTTCTTTGATCATGTTTGTGGAAATAGCTCTTATGAAGATGTTGTGTCACTTTGGTTACACTAATCATGTTTGAAACAATACTATATCCAGTTGTTTTGTTCTCGGTCTTTGTTCTTTGCTTTAGCTTAATACGCTTGAAGTTAGATACTTTTAAGACATATCACAAGGATGGTCGTTGTGGCTTTCGTTTATCTTATGAGTAACTGAAAGTGTCTTATGAGATTTGCAACTGAGATTTCTTCGTTTTCTTTGTGAAATGCAGCCAGGTCCAAGAGAGTTTTCCACAAACACATTAGTCCTCAGGTTTCAGTAGATAACTTTGAAGTCGGTCAGGTTACTTACAAATTTAACCTCTTGAAATCAAGGGGACCAAGAACAATGGTAAGCACACTCCGATGCCAATCGTCATCACCATCACCAAAATCTGCCGACAATAAGCCATGTGACATAACCAAGATGAAGAAACAACCAAACAAGGACGGTTCAGGCTTCACAATACTGAAGAAAAATGCTCCGAGATGGCACGAGCACTTACAGTGCTGGTGTCCTGAACTTCCATGGACGAGTAACCGTTGCATCAGTCATGAACTTCCAGCTGGTTGCAACCGTGGACCAGAGTCAACCAAGCGGTAAAGGCGATGAAGAAACAATGCTTCTTCAGTTTGGTACAGTTGGAGATGACACTTTCACTATGGATGATAGGCAGCCTCTCTCTGTTTTTCAAGCTTTTGCCATCTGTCTTACAAGTTTTGGCACTAAACTTGCTTCCGAAAGAAAACCAGAGCAAAAGGTAAAAAATAAAAAGAGTTAAGGTCTTTGCAAAATGTAATCATGTTTAAGTGTTGAAACATCAAAGTCTGTGGAAGAAAGCACATAAATTATTTCTAAGAAAAAAAAATGTAATTTGAAAAATCAAAATTAAAATGTATTTACAGCTAAACTTGGTTTAGGAAGATCTTAGTTGACATCGCGTATGCTCTTAGTCTTTCTATTTTTCACATGATCAAGCCAACTTCAAGTTGTATTTAACTAAGATGTCGGCGTTGATTGATTATTAGGTTTCTGTAATTTTTATAGTCATCCATTTTTAAAGGTTCGATGAGATAAAAGGTTCCCAAGGCATATCACAGTCTTAAAAGGATGTGGTGTATCTTGAGACGGGCTATGATGTTAATTATTATGTCTTATTAAATACAAAATTAATATTATAACAATAATTTTGTAAAAAATATTTAAATATATATATTTTTGGTTTAAAAAATGTGCATACATAATATATATATTTATTGTTTTTAGTTAAATTTTGAGTAAATCTTGATCTCAATATATGTCGAACACTTTTTTACAACTTATGTAGCAAACTAATATTATGACAACAATTTTGGAAAAAGTCTTTAAATACATTTTGTGATTTTAAAAGTGTACATGCATACATAATATATTTTTATTGTTTTTTAGTTAAATTTTGAGTAATCTTGATCTCAATATATGTCGAACTCTTTTAATATGGTAGGTAACCAAACTCAACAAAACTAATATTGTGACAATAATTTTGTAAAAAATCTTTAAATTTATTTATTAGTTTAAAAAGTGTACGGAGATACATAATATGTTTTTATTCATTTTATGGTAAAATTTTGAGTAATCGTGATTTCAATATATGTCGGACTCTTTTTTATAATTTAGGTAACGAAACACAACAAAACTAATATTATAACAATCATTTTATAAAAAAAATCGTTAAATACATTTTTGGTTTAAAAATGTACGAGCATACATTATATGCTTTATTGGGTTTTAGTAAAATTTTGAGTAATCATGATCTCAATATATATCGGACTCTTTTTAATATTTAGGGACTAAACTCAGCAAAACTAATATTAGAACAATAATTTTGTAAAACATCTTTAAAATACAATTCTAGGTTTTAAAAGTGTGCTGGCATACATAATATGGTTTTTTTTTTGTATTTTGGTAAACTTTTGAGTAATTGTAATCTCAATATATGTCGAACTCTTTTTTATAACATAGGTAACCAAACTTATCAAAACTAATATCATAACAATAATTTTGTAAACCATCTTTAAATACATTTCTTGGTTTAAAAAGTGTATGGGCATGCATAATATGTTTTTATTGTTTTTAGTAAAATTTTGAATAATCGTGATCTCAATATACGTTAGACTTTTTTTTTATATAACTTAGGTGACCAAACTCAGCAAAACTAATACTATAACAATAATTTTGTAAATAAAGTTAAATTACACTTCTTCGTTTAAAAAGTGTACGACATACATAATATGTTTTTATTGGTTTTTAGTAAAATTTTGAGCAATCGTGATCTCAATATATGTCGGACTCTTATATATTGTGATTATGAAATTAATATATAAATAAACATGAGTTTTACCATAGTGAAATCTAAAAATTTATGAATTTTTGTTAATTATTTTATGTAAGCTTGAAAAGACTACTTACATCAAGAATATTGTGATATAACATAATATGGTTTTGGTAATCAATGAGGGTGTCTTTTTATTTCGCTTCCCACATCGCCCCAACAGGGGTACATGGGGCGATATAAAAAACACACACATGCCATTCATTCCTCCGATGCACGTGTTTATTCTCGGTACGTGAACAACGTAAACATCTCAAGTTAAACAAAGCATTACTTAGTACATTACAAAATTACAGGGGTAGCAAAAACATGTCTAAGCTTAGATAGCCTCTCACCGGCATTCACTGGACTTAATGATGAAGCTATGGTTCCCGTGGAGCACTTGAACAACGTAGACATCTCAGGCTTAGCAAAGTACGCTTTAATATTAAAGGTTGGTGCATCTTTTAATGTGTATGCAAAACATTGATCCAAAAGGTGGATATGCAACAGTACTAGACTTATTATCACTCAAATGACTAAACATGTCATTGAAGTTAGGATCCTTAAATGGAGTGATAAAATGGTTGGTAAGAAGGTTTTGATACCAAGGGTGTACGGTACACCTCCAGAGGACAAATATCCTTTCCGTATGTGTCATAGACAATTCCTTTGATTTTGGCATAAAAGCCAAGGTCAATACCTCGAGAAAGTAGGTTTGCTTATACAAAAACTTGTATTCTCTCATGAAAGTCTTGAGCTGGTCTGAGGGTGCTCATCACAGATGACAATGGCAAATTCCAGACAAAGACTAC
The DNA here is from genome assembly GCA_900406295.1 of Aurinia saxatilis. NCBI lineage: Eukaryota > Viridiplantae > Streptophyta > Magnoliopsida > Brassicales > Brassicaceae > Aurinia > Aurinia saxatilis. The sequence continues at coordinate 4,023 of OVAP01007667.1, forward strand.
AAATGTTGTCTACAAAGAAGTCTTTCAAAATGTTAATTAGTTTTTTNTATGGACCCTTAAGCTACATCTTATACTAACTCTACACACCCCTGCAAGATGGAGGGAGTGAAACAACTCCAATCTTGGAACATGCTAGTAGGTACGGCGAGGGCGGCAATGGCTTGGTAAGAGAGTCTGCGAGCTTATCCTTGGTAGAAACATGAGAAACACGAAGAACTCCAGATTGAATCTGTTGACGAATGAAATGATAGTCTAATGCGATATGCTCCATTCGAGAATGAAAAACAGGATTAGCGCTGAGATATGTAGCTCCGACATTATCACAATATATGACCGGTTCCTGCGGCAAAATAATGCGTACTTTGGTTAAAAGATTGCAGACCCATATCAATTCTGAGGCGGTATTAGCAATGGCGCGATATTCAGCTTCGGTCGAAGAACAATATTCACCTGCCCAATCGGCATCAGAAAAGGCATGAAGAGCGAGTGGAGTATCATACTTGAGCAGAATACCATGAGTGGTGGTGCCATAGATAACGTAGAACACGTTTAACCGCTTGTCAGTGATCCATAGTTGGACGGTGCATAAATTGGGAGAGTCGATTAACGAAAAAGGAGATGTCAGGACGAGTAAATGCGAGATACTGGAGGCTACCAACAAGCATCCTATATTCAGAGGCATCTGCCAAAGGAACACCACCGTGAAGTGTCAACTTCGGCCTGTGTTGCATTGGTGTGGAAACAGCTTTGGCATCGAGCATCTTCGTCTTGGCCAAGAGATCGAGGATGTATTTACGCTGCATGAGATGGAGACCCGTTTGCGTTTACGTGACCTCAATCCCAAGGAAGTAATCAACGTCAAGGTCTTTGATGGAGAACTTAGTGGCTAGAGCAGAGAGAACCTTGTCGACCGCTGCAGGATTATTACCAGTGACAATGATATCATCGACATAGACAAGGATGTAGATAAGCATGGAGCCACAGTGATAAATAAAAAGAGACGCATCAGCAAGGCTGTTTTTGAAACCGGATGCGAAAAGAAAGCCTTTAAGTTCCATATACCAGGCGCGCGGAGCTTGTTTGAGGCCATAGATGGCTTTATTGAGACGACAGACATGGTCTGGACGATCGGCATTAACAAAGCCAGGTGGTTGTGACATATACACTTCTTTAAGTTAAATGACCTTGAAGAAAGGCATTGTTGACATCGAGTTGTCGAAGGGGCCATGAGTGAGCTACGGCTTGGCCTAAAACAAGATGAATAGTAGTAGCTTTGATTACCGGATTAAAAGTTTCAGAATAATCTAACCCGTATTGTTGATTGTAACCTTTGGCCACAAGCCGAGCTTTATATTTGTCGAGATGGCCTGTTGGTAACAACTTCGTTTTGAATACCCATATGCATCCCACGAGATTTTGAGATGGATGTGGAGGAACTAAATCCTAAGTGTGATGACGGATCTGAGAATCGAACTCTTGAGACATTGCATGCCGCCAATTGGGATCACGCAGAGCTTGTTGATATGTGGAGGGTTCAGGATGAATCCTGGAATGAGCGACGGTGTGAAGTGTGTATTTGCGAGTTGGTTTGGAAACATTATTTTTGCCACGGGTTTGCATAGGATGAATATTGATGGGTGAACGGTGAGGTGGGTGTGGTGGTGGTATCGGAGGTTGCGAATTGAGTGGTGAAGGTGGTTGTGGTGATGACGGGTTCGGTAATGGCGAATTTGGTCGAAGAGTCGCTGTTGGAGAGAAGGTTTGTGTCGATGGTGAGCTTATCTCATGTCTTGGGCTGTGAGTTAGGGATGGGTCAGTGGGCCTTTGGGAAGTGAGCTGAGATGTAGTTATTGGGTCAGGTTGGGAGGATGGACCAGTGGGCCTTTGTAGGGTGACTTCTGTTTGGTTATTTAGTGGGCTGGTTCGGAGTTGGGCCTGTGATGGCCTTTCAGAGGGAGGAGAAGAATTAAGAGAAGAATCAGATACCTGAGTTTGTCGCGATGTTGAATCAGCGTCGAGAGCTTTCTGGGGAGGAAGTGAGGCTTGAAATGGGTAAGTTGATTCATCGAAGGTGACATGTCTGGATGTATAGATTCGTCCAATTTCAACATCAAGACAGTAATAGTCCCTTTGTGTCAAAGAGTACCGAAGGAACACACACACATCTTGGAACGAGCTTCAAGCTTGTGGGTTGCATAGGGACGAAGCAAGGGGTAACAGGAGCATCTGAGCTTCTCATAGTTCGGTGTGTGACCAAAAAGATTCTGAAATGAACTATGATTGTTGAGCACCGGCGTTGGTAATCGATTGATCAGATATACGACTGTGGCAAAGGCAAACGGCCAATACGTCGTTGGAACAGAGGCAGTAGACATCAAGGTGAGACCAGTTTCAACGATATGTCGATGTTTGCGTTCTGAAATTCCATTGTGTTCCGGATGTAGGGAAATCTGACATATCCTAACCACTTAGGGACTATCAGGTTTCCTATCACAGGATCTCTGTTAATGAATCTAATTCCCAGATCTCGAAGGTTACCTGATGAATTGATGCAGCGNTCTTCCAAAAAATCGTGCCCCCCTATATCTCTTAAATAGGGGGAGAACTTCCTGAAACCCTAAAAGCCCAAAGCCNTCATAACTCATAAATCATGAGCGGCTTCTAGCAAAGCATCATGACTACCCAGTTCACATGACTATAACAATCTCGATCCTTAACAACCATGTTTGAGTCATACAGTGTGATTTCAGGACAACTTTCCTTCACCGGAGTATGAGGCGGAGATGTAAGATGTGATATACCATGTTGAGCGAGATGACTACGGAGAGCAATATATTCGCCACCATTATCGGAATACAAGGTGGAAATTTTTGTGTGGAAGTGGTTCTCAACAAGAGCCTGAAACGCAGTGAAGGTACTCTTAACATCCGATTTAGCTTTAAATGGATAAAGCCATGTATATCGGGTATAACTATCAACAAAGATGATGTAGTATTTGTAGTTATCAAATGGATAGAATGGGAGATTGCCACACATCAGAGAATAGAATTTCTAGGGGATGAGTTGATGAATGGTAGTTTGTTTGAAAGGAAGTTTATGGCTTTTATTGAGATGACAATCCAAACAAAACATAGGCTGTTTGGAGGGAGTTTGAATTGGTAAAGAGAACTGAGAAACAATAGTTTGCAAAATGATAGAAGAAGGATGGCCTAGTCTTGAATGCCATGATTTCATAATGGGTTTTGAGGTCGAAGAAGCAAACAGGGCAGTGGCTTGACTCAACGACACTGGCCACTCATACAATTCATTCTTGGTTTTTCCTTGCAGTAGCGGTGCCCCCGAACTGAGATCATTCACCTGAAAATGAGCAGGAAAGAATTCAGCGGAGACTTGATTATAGTTACACAATCTATATATTGATATCAAATTCTTGTGAATATGGGGGACACAAAGAACTTTATGAAGATCAAGATTGCGAGTGGGAGAGGGAAGAGTTGCAAAACCAGTGTGTGAGATGGATAAGCCAGAGCCATCGCCAATTAAGACTTCATCACCTCCGTTATAGGGCTGATGCAGAGCCAAATTGTTAAGGTCAGAGGTAATGTGATGTGTCGCGCCACTATCGAGAAGCCAATTGCTAGCTGTGTAAGGTGAGTTAACAGCAACATTCGCACGGGGCTGTGGCTACCAAGGAGCATGGGACTAGCTTGTGATGTGGGCATGGATGCAAACTGCATGAGTTGAGAGCAGGTGCGAGCACTATGACCGTGAGTCCCGCAGATCTGACAGCGTCCTTGATACAGACGTGGGGCAGGGGAAGAGTTCTTGTTCTGGTTTTGAGACGAGGGCTGTTGAAACCAAGTCTGGTTGTTCTGGTGTTGAGTGGAGGGCTGTTGCAACCATGATTTGTTGTTGTTGTAGCTGCGTGTGTTCTGGCGGTGTTGGGACCGAGTGTTGTTGTTGTAACTAGTCTGAGCAGCATGAGCCGAGGCAGGAATGGAGATGGACGCAGCTTTGGTGAGGAGCTTGACTTCATGGGCAAGAAGCTTCTCGTGGAGATCTGTCAAGGATGGAGTATCGTCGCGACCTTCGACTTGGTCAACAACAGTCTTTTATTCCTCAGGTAAGCCCTTAAGAACGATGGAAACCTGATCGTCTAGTTCAATAGGCTTGCCAAGGATGGCCAACTGATCCAAGCGAGTGGTGAGTCCTCGAATATAACGATCTATAGATTTGTTACCTTTAGTCCATGATCCAAGCTGAGCTTTGAGGTTATTGATTTTGGCACGACTAGGTTTCGCATAGATGGAAGCAAGATGAGACCAGACAGCGACTGAGGACGTTTCCACGCGGTGTAGTGTGGATTCACAGAGATCTCGCCATTAGAGGTGAGATTAGGAGGAGGAGCACCACTAGATCCTTCAAGATAGCCAGAGATATTATAGGCTTATAGCCATCAAGTAAAGCATGAACTAGAATGCTCCACATGAGGTAGTTATCAGACGTGAGTTCAGACACGTTGATCATGTTAACATTGAGCAATATGTGAGTGTTGAGTTGGATGTTATCAGAAGTGGTAGAAACTGGAGCAGCCATGGAGACAGCATGGTATAGAGAAGAAGAAAAATTTAAAGGAAGGTTTCTAGGGTACCGTATATTGCTCTAATAAGGAATGTTGAATATTATTGAGAATACATGTACATATATATATACGGAATACAGAGAAGTCATTAGGTGTTAGCTAATTATATATGGACCCTTAAGCTACGTCTACAATGTTAACATTGTGTCTTATAATAGAAAAAGTAAGAAAAACAGCACTCATTTCGTCTTTTTGCCTTATGGTAACATTAGGAAACCCAAAACCAAACTAATTAAATTATACCAAATTTTACTTAAATTTCTGAAAACCGGAAAAGAACAAAACGGTGACCGAACATAAAACCAAATTCGACTCGCTAATATTATGCAAGAAAATCGTACATATATGTACTACATAACGTATAGCCACACAAATATGCTCTAATAGTTTTTCTTAAATGACATTCTGACTTCTGAGATTATTAATGTCAACACGCCCACTAATCTCTGGTTAAATTTGCAGCCTTAATGACATATACTTAAAGCTAATCAATTTCCTTAACCCCTCCCTCTCACGTAGCTAACTCATTAGTCCTTACAGTTTCAATCGCCTCCCCCATCTTTGCAGTCTATAAAAAGCTCTCAACTTCACTGTTACCACCAAAAGCGTTCTGAAACCAATGGCAATCCTAATTCTCTTCTTGGCATTCTTCTTCTTTTCAGTGACTCTTTCTTCATCTGCTCACCCAAAAACCTTTACCGTCGAGCTGATCCACCGTGAGTCTCCTCATTCCCCACTATACAACCCACTAAACACCATCACCGACCGTCTCAACGCAGCTTTCCTCCGCTCTGTCTCTCGTTCCCGCCGCTTCAATCACCAAAACACCCAACCCGATCTCCAATCCGGTTTGATAGGAGCAGGAGGCGAGTTCTTCATGAGTATCACCGTCGGTACTCCACCAGTGAAGGTCCTCGCGATCGCTGACACAGGAAGTGATCTAACTTGGGTCCAATGCAAGCCTTGTCAACAATGTTACAAAGAAAGCGGTCCAATCTTCGATAAGAAGAAATCTTCCACTTACAAGAACGACCCTTGTGACTCACGTAACTGCCATGCTTTATCGACTAATAAACGTGGATGCGACAAATTACACAACTTATGTAAGTACCGTTACTCGTACGGAGACCAATCGTTTACCAAAGGAGACGTTGCTACAGAAACCATCTCCATTGGCTCCACTTCAGGTTCCCCTGTTTCTTTCCCCGGTACCGTTTTCGGTTGCGGCTACAGCAATGGTGGTACCTTTGATGAGACTGGTTCCGGGATCATCGGTCTTGGCGGCGGTCAGTTATCCCTAATCTCTCAGTTCGGTTCGTCGGTTTCCAAGAAATTTTCCTATTGCTTGTCACACAAGTCATCCACCATGAATGGCACAAGCGTTATAAACCTAGGAACTAACTCGATTCCGTCCAGTGTAAGTAGATTTCCGGAGTGACATCGACTCCGTTAGTTGACAAAGAACCTCGTACGTACTTTACTTGACGCTTGAAGCCATCTCCGTCGGCAAAACAAAGATTCGGTACACCGGAAACTCGTTTAACCAAAAAGACGACGATGGAATAATCTCGGAGAAATCAGGAAATATCATAATCGACTCTGGAACGACTTTAACACTCCTCGACTCGGGTTTCTATGACGAATTTGGCACCACGGTAGAAGAATCGGTGACTGGAGCTACACGCGTGAGTGATCCACAAGGGCTTTTGTCACACTGTTTCAAAGCCGGAAATGAAGAGATTGGTGTTGGATACGGATCGCGCACGGCCCACTACCTTAGGAAGAGACCCGGTCGAGGCCCAGGCCCAGAACGACNATCGCGCACGGCCCACTACCTTAGGAAGAGACCCGGTCGAGGCCCAGGCCCAGAACGACAAAGGGATG
>OVAP01007668.1:0-10548 GCA_900406295.1 Aurinia saxatilis
TATATATATATATATATATATATATATATATATATATATATAATCGTCAATATTTATATGTTTTTATCTAAGTTCATGTATTTATAGTTTGTATTATTTAAAAACATACAAGGCCAGTACGTTCTGGTCGAAGGTACACCTTTAGTGATACGAATATTTGATTTGTTGGTTGTTGGCTGTCAAAGACAAAGCCATCGAGATGTCGTTTACACTTTCCTGTTAATCAACCTTTGTTTTTGTTATCAAATATCACTAAACTTTAAATTTTATAGCGTGGACTGTTGTGAGTTTGTGACTTATATATTCCAATTATTTGGATGTACAATGAAACGTCTACTCATCTAATTTCACAAAGAGAAATACATATATGAAAATACTACTAGTTACTCTAAAATCTATATATTAATACGTGCTTACTCTAAGCTTCATATTTTCCTTCTCTCGTTTGATTGTTTTTTTTTTTTTTTTTTTTTTTTAANTTTTTTTTTTTTTTTTTTTTTGTAAACCACTCGTTTGATTGTTTAAACCATTGAAAATTGTTAAAACATATTTTTGGACATCTAAAGATGTAACGTACGCATGTTTCATACATAGATTAACAAAAAATATATCCATGCATGCTAAGCTATCACAAGTTCACGAAATGATTCACAGCTGGTCCAACTAGAGAATTTCTTCCTTTGAATATCTAATGAAAAATTAAGAAAATATTTTATTCAATGTAAATGTTGATGCAACAACAATTTTGAAAACAAATTTATTTGGTATCTTCAGTTTATATGAACAATACCATGATAACTCTTTTATTTATTGAAATTTGATTAGGTCGCCATAAAATGGCATTCAATTTCAATTGACATTTTGACATACATCTCTTTTGCAACCCAGGTAAAATGAGTGATTCCGTAAATAATAAGAGTCCACAATATAAAGTTTAACTCTTACAGCTCAAACTAAAAATCATTTTCATTCAAACGAAATGGTTTTTTCTCTGTAGAATATCTTTATATATATTGATAAAATATACAATACAGTAAGTTGAATAATTTTTCAAATATCTGTGACCTGTAAAATATCATTAACCAATACTAGAGCTTTTGCACATTTACTTTAAAGGTAGTATTAATTAACTTTAATTGGTCCGATGTGTTTGCTTTTTGGAGTTTTGTCGTTGTTTGTTGTGTTCTTTAGAAGTGTTAAAGTGATGGCATTTAATATCTTCAAGACTAATTAATAAACAAAAATTTCAAAGTCAAGTGTAATTAATTTTTAATATGCGTAAATTTACTACAATCGGGGACAAAAGAGTTGCGAATTAAATCCGATTCATAGCACGAGAGAAATCTGCCCAATCAACCTATTTATTGATCCTTTCATGTTTCCTCTTTCAAAGTCTGTCATATATACACATCACACATGTACATGTGTAGGTGAGATCTTAATTAAGGAGATAAACATTTGTATACTGCTTCCAGATACGATGTTATTTTTGACGTAAAATGATATTCTTCCAATAAGAAATAAGTAACGTGAATATAACACAATGTTGAACGTGATACATAATTTTATTAATTAACACCTAACGAAAGAAAACAAAGACCATATTTTGTTTAAAAACATATATCATATACGTTTGTTGTAGACTTTTGGTAGGTTTGGTTACGTTGTAGTATACGTTTTTAAAAAGGGGATATGTTTGTTGCACTAACAATAATAAGATTCACAGTTTTCAAAAGATAAAAAAGTGATTGATGTGATCAATATATATTGCTTTTAAGAAAAAAACTATTGAGAATTCAACGAGTTTTTAAGTAAAAGTTGAATCCTTGTGATAATTACTGTGTTCAACGGGCAAACTGGCTGCTGTGTTACAAACACTTGACGCCGTTTGTTCTTTCTCATTTCTATTTTTTTATAACTAGAAAATAAGATGTTTTTCATTACTGGTGTTACATTGAGAAGGTTTGAAGGAAAATAAAAATAAAAAGGATTACATAGTTAAAAGTGAAATTGATTGTTAGATTTATGTTTAGGAGGCTTTCTCTCTTGTTTAGCTCTTGAGTGTTTTTCCCCAATTTTTTTTTTTCATTCAAATCTTCTTAATTGGAAAAATTAGTGTGGATTTAACTTCTATTTATGACATACAATCACAACTATAGTTGGTTTTGTTGGTGTAACTTGAATTTACTAATTTTCCCACTTTTCTATACACAATACTTCATCCGTTCTTGATTGATATATATTTTTGTGTTTCATATATATATATTTTTTAATCAATACTTCGTAATTAATACATTATCTCCTAACACTAAATAATTTTTTATAATTTCAAATCAACAGTAATTTATTATTTATTTTGAATTCAATAATTTACAGATTAATTAATAAAAACGCATATAAAACCTAACAAATCTATCTTTGTAATCACAATTTTTTTTAATAATCTAGGGAATGAATAGAGTATTTTCATTCAAATATTCTTAGTATAAAAAACGGTGTGGAATTAAAAATTTCCTGTTCCTTTCCCTCTATTTATGACACACAAATTTATATTTCACTTAAAAACAAGAAATTCAGCATAATAAATCACAAATCTGATTATAATTTTGTTGTCAGCTCAATATTAGCATAAGTTTAATTACTTAAAGTTTGTTTGCTATCCACATAAATAAAATAAGCTGGGATTATCTTATCAACAAAAACATAAGTTGGGATTAATCTTGAAAAATAACAAATCAATAAAATATAAAAGAAAAATGACCTTGAGTCCTTGACACATATGTGTACATAAACGGCGTCAGGTGCCGTTAAGTCCTCCATCCCCAAAATATATACAAAGGGAATCTCTTTCTCTTTTCTCTCTCACACACCATTCATTCATTCTCAATCACACCATTTTTTCAAAAATCTCTTTTATTCCCCCCAATCGTCTCTCTCTCTCCCTAGCTTGAACAACAAGCGTGGTATATTTGTTGTAACGGCCTCATTACTCAAATCACACATAAAAAAAAGAGATATCTTCTTTGAGTTTTTGATATATATCTCGAGAAAAAAAAAATGGGGAAGAAAGAGCAGAATCATCATCATCATCATGATCTTCATTCAACAGTAGCCGAGATATGTGAAGACAAATTCGAAGCTGTTCTTCATCTCCTTCGTAAACATTCTCCTCTCACTCTTAAACAGGTTTGTAAAAACTTTACAACTTATATTTGGCTGAATCTTTTCTGTTCATTCTTGTTTTTTTACAAATGATTTGATTTACTTTTGCTGTTCTTTGGTTTGGTAAAAAATACTGTAGGAGAAGTTCTGTAACAGAGCTTGCGTCAGTAGATTCTTGAGAACAAAAGGAGACAACGTCAAAAAAGCAGCTAAACAGTTACGCTCTTGCCTTTCTTGGAGATCTTCTCTTGGCATCGGTACTATATATACACTCCCTCTCTTAACCTATGATACAAATACATATCTCTATATAGTCTTTTGTGTTATTATTACGTATAATTTATCTATGTACCAATTACGCTACGCGTACGTTACATCTTTAGAGGTCCAAAACCTTTATCTAATAAACTGTCTAATTTAAAGCTAAAGTTGGAATCGAATGTGTAGATACGATAAGATTGGTCTAGTGGGTTATAGTTTTGGTATTTGTATTTTCTTTTGGTGTCGTAGTAAGTAAGAAAACACAGACGTTTCGTTTTTGCTTTTTCTCGGGTTTTGATGTGTCCCATGTTTGAACCATCGAGCGTTAAAGTGAGTATGCACTCATTATGACACCCACTTAGTTGATATTTTTAACCTCTTCTATTTCATTTCTCAAGATTCTTTTTTTCAAATTTTATTTTATATTATCTTATTATAAGTACTCAAATTTAATTTACAGAGAGCTTGATCGCCGACGAGTTCACGGCGGAGCTAGCTGAAGGACTTGCCTATGTCGCTGGTCTTGACGACGAGTGTAGACCCGTTTTGGTAACTCAACATCTTCCTTTTGGTGGTTTTGCTTATAACTTTGTTTCATAAACCAAACCTAATTCAATACTTTATTTTCCTCCTAGGTTTTTCGCATTAAACAAGATTATCAGAAGCTACATACTCAGAAACAGTAAGTATATATATTACACATATAAAATTTTAAATATCTTAAAATAAAGTCATGGACTTAATTTTACATTCCTCTAAAAAAAATATAGGTTGATTCGTTTGGTGGTATTTTCATTGGAGGTAGCAATATCAACTATGTCAAGAAACGTTGAACAATTTGTCATCCTTTTCGATGCTAGTAAGTCCTTTCTCTATTTTTTGGCCATTTATTGTCTTCACTAATAGGAAAAAGTATCAATATAAAGGTGGAAAATATTCAAAATATGGTAACTATATTGATTTTGTCTTGTTATCCTCAATGGAAAAAATATTGTCACGGTTAAAATGAAAAAAAACATAAATGTATGTTCTTAACCAAAAAAACAAAAGTTGGTAAAAATAGGGGACCGAGACCATGTCGGGACTCCGGCAGGAAAGTGGGAGAGATAACGATCTGTAAATCTCCGTAGTGTCACTGTTCAGTAACAGTCACTCTCTCAATTATTGAGGGTGTTTGTGTCATTTATTTATGTCAAATCTTTCTTACAGTAGTTGCAGTAGTACTCTGATCTTGTTTTAAACTCTTTAGCTTTTCATTAAATGTTCCTCTTTTGATCCTCTGCAACTCTACAGTACAATTTCTTTTGTTATTACTATTTTTTTTTTTTATTAATAAGGAAAAACACATTTTTCTACATTTGCTCACATTATTTTCGAACTAAAAATGTGTTAAAAATATCAAGTTGGACTATTCATTTATCCCTGTTAAAAAATCATGCTTTATGGTTTTACAAATGATTAGCTAATAATATTACTCAAAATTTTTTTTGCAGGCTTCTTCAAATCAGCATCAGCTTTCATGAACATACTTGTGACTACACTCAAAATAATTGCAGATTATTATCCTTGTCGTCTATTCAAAACCTTCGTCATTGATCCTCCATCTCTTTTCTCTTACCTTTGGAAGGTAATAATTTGCAATTTCCATATTTAATGTATACATCTATAACAAAATTTGAATATCATGCGTAAGTCAAAGTGTTAGTTCACCTAGCTAAAACGTAACTCGAAGACTTTGAGACTTTTTTTGTGTAGTCAAAGTCAAGAGAACAATACTGATCCTCTACGGTCACGTGTAGGGTATACGTACATTCATCGAGTTATCAACGACCACGATGATCATCTCAATCCAAGATTTTCAAGATACTTTTGACTACGACGACTTTTCATCATCCTACCCATCACGAGTCTCCTCCTTACGATTCGACACGTCATCAATTAAATCAACGGTGGGATCATGCGCATCGTCCAGGTTCGCATTCACCGTATCACGCGACGGTCTCGATACAGTCAAACCATGGTGCTTAACGTTGAGCGACACGTCATCGTCGTCCTCAGGCGCGTATATCTCACCGCTAAACGCGCGTTCGTTTTCGTTCGCGTCACCCGCGGCTAGAAAAACGACCGAACCGTTCGGTGGGCCCAGGAGAAGCTTTTTCGCGTCCACACCAATGCCAGCTAGGACTACGGACCGTAGTGGTGGTTCTGTCGGAACGTTACGTGACCCGCGGATACCTAAACAGTCGTCATCGTTTTTTCAGTCTCCGGCGGTTTTTTTCCGGAGAGAATCAACTTCGTCGTCAGTTGCATCACACGTCAGCAAAAGTGAGAAGACGCGAGATTCGTTTGTTCCGTTTCTCAAGTTTTATCGTAGACCGTACGATGAGATGACTTATAGGTCAAAGATGAGACCTCCACTTGGTGGTCTTGTTTCTATTGTATCTACTCAGATCAGACGTCGCCACGTCTCTCTATCTCAACGGTTCTAAAATATCCAATCTATTTAGAGAAGTAGTATATAACTTTTGCCATTGTTATAAAAAGTTTTCAATTATTGTTTTGTTGTTTTTGTTTTTTTCATTTTAGTTTCTTCAACTGTATTTTTAATAATTTTTCCATCAATTGTTTATCTGAGAAGTTTTTATGTTCTTTTTTAATTTAAATTTTCAATGCTTGTTTGTATCAATTTAACCATTCTATCTTGTATTGAAAAACTTTTATTTTGTTTTATGGGTAGCAAAAAAACAATTAAAATCTCATAGAGCAACTTACAACTATATTTACAAAATGTAGTGAACCACGCAACCACTAGACATATTTTTCCATTTCAGTTTTGTAAAACATATGTTTTATTATTTTTGATCAATTGCTTGATTTAAACTTTGAATGCTTTGTTGTATCAAGATTGTTATTTGAATTCTTAACACTTTGTTACCTTTTTAAAAATTAGATGATGATGATGGAATTATTAATAATTACGGTGGGGACATTTCGGGATAAGCATGCAAAAAAAAAAAAAACAAAAAAAAGTCTTCGCTTTGTGGAAAAATCTTAATTTTGAAAAAAGCTAGAAAAAACTAAAAAGACAACGTGGTCGTGACGGAGATGGCCTCATTGGGAAAATTCAAATGAGAACATGCGATGTTGCTGTGTTTTTCTTTATTTGTTAGAAGATACAAGAAGTACCTACATGTGACCCCATTATTTACTAATCATATAAATATATAAAGCAAACCGTTGACAAAACAATTGACGATAATAGTAGTGAAAAAAGAAAGTGTAAACAGGTAAATGTTTTTAGTTTATTTAAGCTAAAAGACAAAGAAACATTTGAAGTTTTAAATGCATTCATTCGCCTATATTAGTCAGAACTCAGAATATTAGTCAGAATCTTGGGCAAATATGTATTTTTTATAATAAGAATATATACATGTGAATTGGGATATGTAGACATAACCTTTTGTATATTTCAATTTGTTTCTTTGTCAAAAAAAGAATTAGGTGTTATTCATTTAAATTTAACATTAGCATTTAAAAAAAGACCTACATAAGGTTATGGGTTTGACATTACTTTATTTATCTAGTTTCAATACTTGCTAGGAATATGTGTCGATTAAGTAAATATAAGGTGGACTTTTTTTCTGTTTTGTAGTGGTTGTGTGTACATGCAGATTAATGCATTATAACATAAGTTTTAGTATTAAAAATTAGTAAGAAATACATTTATCAATTCATGGGAAAATGAGTAATATGTCTTGGAGCAATTGTCGCCATTGCATCAAGGTTTATACAGAATCACATTTCTAAAGTGAGATGACGTTACTTAGGTTTTAGGCATTTTCTGTTTGGAAGGTTGTTTGTAAATTTTTATCCAACTATATATATACATCTGTGTTCCAGATAATTTAATTCGATTGGCCTTTTCTTGCATAATTTTCGGAGTCTCTTTTATATTTTTATTTTGTTTTACTGTTTGAGATTTGTGTCTTCTTTCGCATGGGAAAAATAATTTAATGACAGATGAACAGTTTTTTTTTTGTTACTCTTTCGACTTTTTATTCTTTGTTTGTTTCTGCAGTAATCAGTTCTCATTTGTCCCTTTCGTTTGTTACTTTTTGTAGTGAGCTCCTAGCCTTCTAAAGCTGATTTCTTCTTTTGAATGAAAACAATATACCCTTGAAGTAAATTTTTTAGTTCTAGCAAAAACAAAAACTTCTTTTCTGGTCACACATAACATTAGATAAAATTTGAATACTTGTAATAACTTTGTCTACGATATTAGAAGTGAGAATAAACCATATCTGAAGTGTGAAGACAAATGTTAGGTTTTGGACCTTGGATCAACTACAACCTTGGATTCCAAGTAATCTTACTAGAATTAAATGACGATTTTATTGAGACCTTAGGTTTTTTTTGTTTTACAACATGTGGTAACAAGATATAGAAACCAACAGCTAAAACCATAGCTAGACTTAGAACTTTCTTTAAACTCTTTAAGTTGTTCCTGTTTTCCTTTCTGAACACTTTTTTTGAATGTTCTCAGATGAGAAGAAACACAAATCATACAGTTTCTATGGAAGAAAAAAGAAACCAAAGTTAGAAAAGATGAATAGATCTCTGGACTAATTAGTTTTGTTTGAGATCGGCGATGAGTTTTTGGTCAATGCATCTAGTTCTTGTTCTTGTTGCTTCTTGAGGTATCTCTGTGCAGTGGCAGTCACAATCTGGCCGAAGAAATTTAAAAGCATCAGCCACACGACGCCGTTCCACACGGAGGCAAACGAAAGATCCCATTTCTTGACCTGAACCAACAAAAACAATCATCCAAAAAGGCTTCAAAATGCAGAACAATGTGAAACGGTAATGATTCAAGTAAAGAGATATAAAAGTGTCTTACATTGATATCAGAAGTTACTGGAGGCGAAGCAACCAAGTACTTCTCTTTCATTAAGCGGAGTTTCACTGTGAGTCCAGGCAATGCAGAAGCCAAACCGGGCACAAAGCTCAGAATGTATATGAGCTCATTCTCTACCCAATCAAGAAGCTGATTATTACATACACAGATGATGAAAACCGTCTGCAAAGGAAATATCGACACCAAAGACTTTGAGAAATCGAGTCAACCAAAGAAAGGGCCACAAAGAGAAGTATAATGGACGCGGTCATAAAACCTGTATGTGCGTCTTGATAATTGCCTTTCCAATCAACGTTGCAAGGAAAAACTCCCAAAAAGGTTTCTCGAATTGTCCACACATGATTCCAGCAAGGTCGAATAACGGGTTAGGAACCTGAATGCAATTTTAACAAGAGCATCATAAATTTTCTGAAAGTGAACAGAAACTTCAAAAATCTTTGCGCTAAGCACTGAACTGATCAGAAGATTTATGAAAAACTTACCGAAGCAAGAATCAGAATGGTGAAGAAGTTGAGGTATTGCGAATGTGACAATAACCAGCCTTTAATCTGATTCATGCGTTTACCTATGAATCCACTATCGTCACCAGAACATGTTTCCAGTTCTTCCATTTTGCTACCGGAAAGACTTGCTGCAAAGAGCCAGAGCATTAGTAATCAATCTTGCTGCTAAACTATTACTGTCTCTATTCATGTGTCAGACATTTATTCTGGAAACCCTTAACCCCCATTTGTCCACTACCTCTTAAATAAAGCTCAATCATCAAGAAGGTTCTGAAATTAGACCCATACTATCTAAGTATCTATGTTGACACTAAACAACAAACATCAAGTATTGAGTTATCAGAGGGATTTTTTACCTGCCCTTGAGATAAAGTAAGGAGGAAGCTCTCCTAATGCTGTTCCCAAACCCCAAAGCATGGCTTCTATCTGAACCTGAGGCAATATGCTGCTAAGAGGAACTCCTGAAGAAAAAACCGGGGAGCCAAACTCGTTGCAAGGCTTATCAAGCCACGAAGGACTTTTCTTCAACTGAATTGTGTCATATATAGCACTTTTTAAATCAACCCGTCCGCACTTCATTGCTTTGATGGTAAACAAAGCTATATGAGGACCCAAATACAGAACAAATGTGTGCAAACCAGATCCTGGAATCACCAGTAAAACAGAAAATATGTTAGCATTCATCAAAAGATTTCGGCATATGATAAAAACACCATTAAACATAGATACTGTTCAAAATCCTCCGGTGAATAAACATATGCTTACCAAGACCAATTGATGATGCAACCCCTAAAAATATCCACCATAGTCCAAATCTGATGTACTCAGATAGTTCTTCAAGGTGCTACACATGGATAAAAATAAGAGATATTACCATTTTCATCTGAGTAAAGTAGTCCAATAAAAAAAGGAAACAGATTGATTTAGATATGTTGTTAATCTCAATTTTCTACAGCAGCAAATGTGCCTTAGTACTAGGAGATTTCCTATCTAATAACATATACACCGAGTTAACCCAAACACGATTTCAATTTCTACAAAGCTACACACATCAACAGTGTCAATCTGTTTACCTTGACGTGTGGGCCATCAACAGTCACAACAAGAGCTCCACATGCCACAAAAATGCTACTGAATAGAAAAAGCCAGCCACAATGTGCAAGAAGGTACGAGGACGACTTTCTAACATATAGAAAAACAGCAACAACAAACAATCTCAATGTTTTCAATGGCTGTGAGGTCAATGTCAGTTTCTCTAGATCCTGTTGATGCTTTTCACGCAGACCTGCACAAAACCATTGAACCTATTAGTCCCAAAGTACCGATCTTTACCATTTGCAATTAACACTCAGATGCAATTAAATTCTAAGAAATTGCTAATGAATCAATCAATCTGATCAATGGTGACATATATAAAAACAATGTATGCATAAATCAAAGACGGTCCAATGTAACAATTGGAAAGCCCTAAAAAAAAGTTTCAATTTTTAAGAAGGAAGATGACCTGAGATCGCCGGATTTTGAAAGGTAACACGTTTACCAGAACCCATCTCTGTTTAGCATGCTACGAATCAATCCAAGGAATTGTTTCCAACAGAGAATCAGACAAATGAATCTCGTTTTGGTTTGGTTTTGGTTTCTTCTTGTCCTATGCTTAAGGTAGGGGTGGGCGTTCGGTTCTTCGGTTCGGTTTCGGTTCGGTTATTC
>OVAP01007669.1:0-10548 GCA_900406295.1 Aurinia saxatilis
CTTTAGAATGCACCTGGCATCGGGTGCTCACATCGGGTGGCACCCGATGCCGTGAACACAGGGAAAGTCACTCTTCTTTCTTCGTCTTTGCTCGATCATTTGCTTGTTTGCTCATCTCTTGATCCTTCTTGCACCTTGCCTCAGCTCCAACATGTCCAAAATAGCTCAAGAAGTACCTAAATCATGCAAATATGCTATNTCTAGATTCTCATCCAGATTGGCTTATGTTTGCAGATCACAAAACCCAATCTAGATGTAATAGCTCTTCAATCCTTCTTTGGGGCTAAAGAGTCATTGCTTTTATGGTCCTCAATCTCAAGAACTATACCAAACACATATTAGTAGTGACACTTTACCGAGAAGAAAGGGATTCAAGCCTCTACAAAATGGCTTCCCCAATTCTCTAGAGAGGATCAAAATCAGAGGACTTGCATTAATCAATTCTGCAGAGCAACTGATTTTTATGCCGATAGAAAAGTGGTGTACTTTTACCGAGCAACTAATTTGTAGAGTGGGACAATGTTCTAAAAGAGGATATGGAGCTTACATGTAAAACGATTTTGACTGAGATCTTCCTGGAATAAAAGACGAACACAAAGCGCAATGGCAGCACAAACAAGTTCAAGCTTGCTTTTGAGAATCGCTTGGTAATGGTTAGGAAAAATCTCAACAGAAGGCGAAGGCGCACGATTCCTAATCTCAACAGAAGGCGAACACGTGAACAACAGCAGGTGGCAAAAAATTAATCAAACTCGTAAACAAATTACAAACATTTCAAAATAAACATCAAAATCACATCTCTCAAACCCAAAAAATAAAAATTTTACAAATCTGAACCAATTTGAGAAATTGAAAAGATAGAACTGATTGATTTTGTGAGAGTAGCAGATTTAATTATTTGAGTTTGAGATTTTAAGAAGCAGAAATCCAGATAATCGGGCATGAAGAAGAAGATCAATTCTCACAAGAATTATTTAGACGAATGTTTCCTTATGAATTATTTTATAAAATAATTTATAAAGTACACATCACAGTTTCAGAGCTAAAACCACTTAAGTTACTTCTCTATTAATATATTTTACACGTCACAGTTTGACCATAACCACAAAAGTTTCTCTATTAATTATTTTCTAAAATAATATCCGAAGTACCCTAAAATATTCAAACTAACCGAAACATATATATATATATATATATATAATGAATTAACGGAATTTCAAAATTTTAATTATTAGCGGATTTTCAGATTTTTGATTCTCCGTACTTATAAATATTGTTAGAACTAATAACTCCCAAATCTTCTTTTCTATCAGAAACTTCAGAACCATAAAACTTTAGAAATCTTTCATGAATAATTTCCATTCAAATAATTTTGGTCCTTTTCCAAACTTATAACGCTTTTTTTTTCTTTTCTTTTTTTTGCGTCTTCTCGAACTTGTTCCTCAGTGCTTCAAATCTCTATGATGTAGTATCCATCCTTTCCTTCTTAATCTCTATGTCTCCTCAAGCTTACCAATCATATCTTACCGGAGCTAAGAGCCATACCTCAAGCTCACCAGTGTCCTAACTTCACCATATCCGCTCTCTGCACCAACCCCAAACTAATCTTGTAAACAAAAACTCTCTTCTGCAGTTATGTAACCTTATCAGATCACTGATTTCTTTTCTTGACAACACCATCATCATCACATATAGGAAACTGGATATAGATAGTTTATCAGGGTTTTTTTAAACTCTTACTTCTCAAGGAACTCTTACATCAAGAATGGAGTTGCAGCAACATCAATTCCAAGCAGATGCGGCATCAGTGCTAAAGGAATATATCTTGGTGGATTAAATGCTGCACTACAAGAAAACACGGCAGTTCCTAGGAAAATTTGCGAGGAATAAAAGGAGTAACAAATTTGCTACGTGTTTGCTATTAGTTTCCGAGTGAAATGAATAGCCTCGCAGATTCGTCGCAAACTTGCGACGAATATAGACGCTTCAAAATCGTAGCAAAACTGCAAGGGTTTTTTGAGACACTTGCGACGAAAAGAAAATTCGTCACAGATGACTCGGGATTTGCGAGGAATTTGCGTGGAGGCAAGAAGTAGCATATTTGTGACGGTTTTACGAGAAATAGGCGTAGACAGGATAAATCGTAGCAAGGTCATCGCAAATTTGCGGCGGATTTCTGAGATTTTGTTTGGTCCACCAGTATGTCAGTATCCCATATTTATAATGTTCCAACACCAATAATTGAGGGACTGTTTGCCTCGCAATTTCCTAGCAAAGACGTAGTTCATTCGTAGATTTTTTTTTTTTTTTTTTCTATAATTAGATCCAAGGTGAGATCTGAATTTCATAACAACAAGTCTCCTTCACCCCCAAAGAAAAAAAAAGAAACAAAAAATTTTATATTTTGAAGTTTATAGTCTTTGGAGAGTTTGATTCTATAAAAAAACGAGGATCAGAGTGCTGCTATGTCTTGGCAGCATGAAGTATATACCGTTCGGGCTTGGATGTACAACCGTCGAGATCCAAAGACCCGTCAAGTGCAGCAGTAGTTCAAGGATGGGCTCCAAAAATTCTTAACACAAACAACCAATTACCAGCGACAATTCACTCCAAATTACGGTACCGATATCAAAATATTTTGTCCTTGCGTAAAGTGTCAGAATATTCGTAGTAAGGATCTGGATACTTTTTACAAGCAGGTGATTACTAGGGGATTTCTGCCAAATTATTATGTGTGGTTCTCTCATGGTGAAGATTCCGTAGTTAATGTTCCTGGTAGTTCTACTTCTTATAATCCAGTTGCTGAGCAACATATGAGTGATCAGAATTACCATGATCAATACAATCAGTCTAATCTATATGGTTATGGAAATGATCTAGATGGAAATAGGTTTCATGACATGGTAATTGATGTGTTTCATGAAACGACTGCTGCTTTTATTGATAATAGTATAGAAATGTAAAATGTTATGAAATTATATGATATGTTAGATGCTACAAATGAACCTCTCTACGAGGGATGTAGAGAGTGGCTTTCGAAATTGTCATTGGCGTCCAGAGTGATGACAATTAAGGCAGAGCATAATGAATCTGAAGTTTGCATAGATAAATGGGTTCCACTAACCAAAGACATTTTGCCGAAGGGTAATAATAATGATGAGTCGTATTATGATATACAACGGTTGGTATCTAATCTTGGTTTACCCGCTGAGACAATTGATGTGTGTATTGATTATTGTATGTTTTTTGGAGATATGATGCGAATCTGCGGGCATGACGGTTTTGTGGGATACCAAGATATAAAGAGACAGGCGGTCGAACACGAGTTGCATACTAGCGAATGTATTACTTGCCTATAACAGATCGTTTGAAATGATTGAATAAGTCAAAGAAGACTGCATCATTGATGAGGTGGCATGCAGAACACATCACCGAGGATGGGGTGGTCACACATCCGTCAGATGTGAAGGCTTGGAAACACTTTAACCAGGTATACCCGAACATTGCAAAATAATCTAAAAATGTGTATTTAGGTCTTTCTACAGATGGATTTACCCCGTTCGGTATGTCTGGTAGACAATATTCATTGTGGTCGGTTATTGTTACACCTTACAATCTTCCTCCGGATATATGTATGCAAAGGGAATTTTTGTTTCTTAGTGTACTGGTTCCAGGGCCTAATCACCCGAAAAGGTCTTTGGTTGCAGCCGCTCATTAAGGAACTACAAATGTTGTGGGAAACGGGTGCGCGTACATATGATGTATCCCAAAAACGGAATTTCCACATACGAGCGGTGCTAATGTGGACGATTAACGACTTTTTCGCGTACGGAATGTTATCTGAATGGACAACCCACGGGAGATTATCATGTCCTTACTGCTTATATAGGACCGATGCATTTCAGCTGAAGAACGGAAGAAAACCATGTTAGTTTGATCGTCATCGTCGGTTTCTCCCAATGCACCATTCGTATCAGCGGAATAAGATGTTGTTCAAAAAAAAAACACAAGCCGTAAAGAACCCCCACTTGTTTATTTTACTAGAGAACAGTTGGAGCATCAATTAGATTATTGTGATGCACAGTCAATAGTGGAGCGTGGAGCTAATTGGTTTACCCCTGCAAGCATGCCAGATGGATATATGGTATCTCACAACTGGCATAAGAAGAGTATCTTTTGGGAGTTACCTTATTGGAGGGATCATCTGTTGCGGCACAACCTGGATGTCATGCACATTAAGAAAAACTTATTTGATAACATCTTTCACACGTTGAATGTGCAGAAAAAAACAAAAGACAACTTAAAATCACGTTTGGATCTCCCTAATTTATGCTCACGGAGCAAGTTGCATTTGACGAGGGACAGAAAGGCACCCATTCCTAGTTATCGCCTATCTCACACCGCAAAAGAAACATTGTTTGATTGGGTGAAAACTAAGGTGAAGTTTCCGGATGGGTACGTTTCAAAGTTTTCACGGTGCATTGAGAACGGACAAAAGTTCTCGGGTATGAAAAGTCATGATTGTCATGTATTCATGCAACGGGTGTTCCTATTTGCCCTAAAAGAACTCCTACCACCCAATGTACATGAGGGCATTGCAGGTATATATAATTTTGAAGTGTGAGATTTGATTTGTGCTTGCTAATATATATATATATATATATATATATATATTTTTTTTTTTTTTTTTTTCCCTTTNNATATATATATATTTTTTTTTTTTTTTCTTACCGTTTAATTTATTTTGTTTTAGCGATCGGAGCTTTTTCCAAGATTTATGCGCTCGAACATTCACCGAGGACAACATAGCACAACTCGATGCTAGCATACCAGTTATTTTATGCAATCTCGAGAAGATTTTTCTCCCGTATTTCTTTGATGTGATGGAGCACCTCGCTGTTTATCTGCCACATGAAGTGGAACTTGGAGGACCAGTTCACTTCCGAAGGATGTATCCGCCTGAGAGGTTCATGAAATATCTTAAAAGAATGGGTAAGAATCTAGCAAAGATAAAATGATCAATCATAGCCGGAAGTTTAACTGAAGAAACTTCTAACTTTTTGAGCTACTACTTTGGCCCCTCCGTCCAAACAAAGAGAAATGTTCGTAAAAGATATTATGATGGTGGCAGAGATGGTCATATGTAGTTGAAGGGATACATGATGTTTTTCCTGACATATGACGAATGGCTGGTAATGTTAGGGAAACCAAGTGGCCAAGTTTCAAGGAATGTATGGCGGCCCACACTTACATTATGCTAAACTGTGACTACTTTTGCCCATATGAGATGTAAGTAAACGTAGATTTATATTTTATATTTTTGTCTAAAAGTGCATGACGAAATTATGTATGCTATTTCGAATGTTTAGGTTATCGAAGGGGGAGATCCGGGAAGCTTTCCCGGAGTTGACTGACGGTGAAGTAAGAAAGACTTTGGAGCAAGATTTAACTAATTGGATGTAACATTTGGTTAGTGTCTTCCTGAACTACTTGCACATACCTTTATATATATATATATATACATGGACTTAAATGTCGTTTGGCCGCTTTGGGTTCATGAGTTTGTGAAGGGACCTCTCGGAGGTATCAAAACCGCAAAAATATATTGTACCCAAGGTTTCACGTTTCATACATATGACTATGGACAATGTAGGGCAACCATAAATTACGGGATTCATTTTCCGGGGGAGACGGACTACTGCGGCATTCTAAAGGAAATCATAGAGCTTGAGTACGATGGTATGGTAAATATCAAATGTGTGATATTCCACGGTGATTGGTTTGACCCGACAACTGCGAGGGGAATAAGAAACAACGATTTTAGGAGTTGTGGATGTCAACAGGACGAGACGGTACCAAAGTTTGAGCCTTACATTTTAGCTTCCCAGGCAGAGCAGGTGTATTTCTTACCATACCCAAGGGTGCAAGCTAAACGTGATCAAAATTGTCTAACCGTTATCGAAGTCAATCCACGGGGACAAATCATTGGACTCACTGATGATGTGGCTATGCAAACAGAACATCCAGAAGTTGTCTCAATTGACGCTGATTCCACCACTCCGATAATTATAGTCGATAATCTTAATATTGGTCTTGAACCTATTCCCGAGGAGTCCGAAGGCCAGGAAGAAGATGATTTCAGTGAATTATCAACATCATCGGAGGACGGCGATGAGGAAAACGAAAATCATATTCAAGAGCAAGACTGGGAAGACGATGATGATGATGAATAGTCTGTAATGTACTATATAATATGAGCGAGCAATGTGTTAGGTGGATTTACATAAATTTTGTAAGTTTAATAATTAATATGTTATTATATATTTTTTGATTAAGTTATAAGTTTTTTTGGTTAATATCTTGATTATAAGTCATTTATGTTGTAAAATTTAAAATATGTAATTTTTGGAAGGATTTATATTATTATTTTTTCTAGGAAAAAAATCCTTTGCGAGGAATGTGCGAGGGATCGACGCAACTTTCCCGCAAATATTATTACTATTCCTCGTGAATTCCTCGCAAATACCCTAAACTCTAAACCTTAACCCTCTAATTCATATATAAGCTTCAAATTGCGATGAATCCTCGCAAATCAGTAGCAAATTTTATAACAGGTTTTTAACTTTAACCATTTATCCGTCTTAGTAGTGACCTTCTACGAGTTGTATATGCGTCAATTTCTTTGTTACAATGTTAATAAGGTATGCCATGGAAAAAAAATTCATTCCTAGAACAATATATTCTTATACATCACACATAGAATATACTAACAATCTCGACATATATACTACATTCCGTAAACTTACAAAAATCATATATGTTGTACTATTATGTATATATACACATAACGAATCACACTTTATTTCATTAAAAACATTGTAAGGAATGTAATACTGTAAACCCTAAATCCTAATTATAGTATAAACCCTGATAAATACATTTGACATTTGCAAGGAGGTTGCAACGATTCCTCGTAAATTCGTCGCAACGCTACGTAAAAAGTAATTACTAAATTACTATTTTTGTTTACATAATAATTGCCGGTAAAATTTTTAAAATCTGCGACGAGTTTGCGAGGAATCCTCGCAAGAGCCTCGCATAACTTTGAAAATATAAATTATTTCATCATTAAATTCAAACTTTTTGACCCTTCCTTTCTCGCGAAAAACTAAAAATCCGCAACACGCTTGCGACGATTCCTCGCAGATTTGTTGCAAATCTGGGCGCCAGTTAAGTATTGGGCCAAAAAATTACGTGGAGCTTGCGACGAGTTTGCGAAGAAATAAAATCCCTATATATAACCGCCCAATCCTCCCCCTCCTCATTTCACACTCTCTCCCTCAAAACTCACATCACTTCTCTCCTCTCTCTCTCTCTCTCTAAATCCGAATCTAAGCCAAAAATATTGTAAGTGTAGTTATGTTTTTTATATAAAATTTGTATTAATTAGTTTAGAATGGTTATGATTAGATCTAGGTTCGAAATTTAAGAGAAACCACCATTTTAGCTATACGGAAATTTTGATTTATACAAATTCAACCGCTATTTTAGATTGTTCCTAGTATTACTAAAAAAGTTTTATTTTATTTTGTTGTAGATGGCAGATAGGTGGATCAACTACAATAGGTTTTTACATGACACAGATACTCTCCCGCCCACCCACAGTGGGGATTGTTCGTCATCATCACAATCAGTGCAAAACACATTCTCGTCATCTCAACATTGTACGCCTCCCAAGCAGCCCGCACCAAAGCCACAACAGCAGCCGGAACAGCAGCCGGAATAGGAGGGTCCAACATTTGCTGAGTGGCCCTGCAACAACTTCTCCATTCTGAAGCTAGGGGTCTCTTGCCGCACAAGCTTCATCCATCACGAGGCGAGGGATATTTATGGTAATATATATATATACATATGTAATTTATTTATTTTTAAGAAAATTTAATTTATTTACATATAAGTATGTTAATATGTTATAGGTTCACGGATGACAGGATAGTTGCTACAAAGGTTGGGGAAATCATGGAGAGGGATTTCAAAAGAGCCACACGCAAACTGGTCCCAAGTCCCACTCTACATTAAAGAGCGATGATTCCATCAATTCACGGTAAGTAATTTGTCTAAAATTTTTTCATGTGTATTATTATAATATTTTATTATGTTAATTACTAATATGTGTAATTTTTTTGGTTTTTTGTGTCAAATTTTTGCAGTAAAAGTTATACTGGGATCTGGCCATCACGGGCACAGTTCAAGACACCCTCGAAGAAGGGGCAAGACCGCCTTATCGATCAAGTTGGTCGATGAAATTCAAAGTGGCGGAAGATTGGGGATGCTGCAATGCACGTATGGTTCGACAAGTTAGTATGGGCGGGTCTAGTTCGGTATAGGCAGGCGGCCAAGTCTGAGGCGAAGAGTATCTCGACTTCAAATAGTCATCGTACTCCAGTTGACGAGAACGGCAAACCCGCCAAACATGGATCCGGGCAATGGTCTTTCCGAATACATGCCCGGAAAATTGTAAGTGTCACTTCAATTTTTATTTGATTAGTATTTCTTATTTTCTTACTAACTTCTAACTAATAATTTAATTATATTGAGTCTATTTAGACCAAGAAGAAAAAGTGACCCGCAACTATTACGGAGGTTTGGGAGAAAACACATTGGAAGCCCGATGGAACATGCCTCTCCAAACGGGTCGAGAAGTTGCACGGCCAGATCACTTCTCAAGTAGACGAGCTAACTTCTCAGTCCTCGACTCCTGATGGCGATCTCCTCGAGCTCACTCCGGAAGAGGTGAACCAAATTGCGACCGATGTAATATATCTAATTTTTTTAAAAACATTTCCCATTTATATTTATTTATATTCTTATTAATCAATTAATTCTATAATTTCATATATCTAATTTTCTTTATTAGTTAACTTTTTTAGGTCCTTCCACGTAAAAAGGGGAAATTTGTTTGCTCGGGATCTCTTCAGCTCGGCAATTACGATGCTCCCATTTGTCTGGTGCCCACCCAGGTTGATCCGGTACTACGAGCTCAGCTCAACCAGGGGGATGCCGAGATAGTTCGCCAGAACGAGAGGATCACTCACTTCGGGAATGGGAACAAATGTTACGACACGTTATTCGATTACGTGTCTAACACGAATGAAAATTTCCGACGCATCATCGCAAATGCCCGAGCATCTAGCGCGGCCGTAGCAGGAACATCTACGAAACAATCGGCCGAAAACCCACAACCCGATTTGATTAAAATTATAACATTAGTATTTTGTAATTTCAAAACAATTTTTTTGTAATAAATACTTTTAATATTAATATAACTATTTATTGAAAATTATCAATATTATTTTGATGAATTGTACTTTTATATAAATTTTAAATTATTATTTCACTATTATATAAATCTTGTCGCAATGTCTACACAAGATCCTCGCAAGTATATTTCCACACAAATTCCTAGCAAATGTGATTCAACGCAAACTCCTCGTAAGTCCTATTCCCGGATAACGTGTCACAAAATAAGTCCTCGCAAACACGACGGTATTTCCTAGCAGATAGAGTCGTAGCAAAGTCCTTGCGGGCATATTCATCTCAGATTTCCTAGCATACGAGATGGGTTTCCATTAGATATTTCCTCGCAAAAACCTCGAAAACATTGCAAGGAACTTGCGAGGACATAGAATTCTCCTCGCAAACACCTCGTAATGTGTTAGCGACGACATTTGCGACTTGTTCAACTTCCTCGCAAATGTTGCGACGACAGTGCGATGATTAACACTTTGCGACTCAGTAGGTACGATGAATTGGATTTTGTAGCAAATTCGTATCACTCTCTCGGTTGCTATGAATTTGCTAGGAATTTGGCCTTAAAAACTAGCGTGTTTTCTTGTTGTGCTAGTTCTGTGAGTTTCTTGTGTGAAATTGTGTAATATCTGAAGAACACATCCTCGTCGTGAGATACACATTATGGTACATTTTTTTAATTTGTTGATGGATCCCAATAATCCGAACAAAATTTCTATAACTATACTTGAATCTTATTCTACCTTTGCATACCACTTAACATTAAACATTTTCAGTTGTAGCAATCCCGGAGTTTCCCCTTTCAAAAGCTCAATCAACACTCCATGTAAGTTTCAAAGCTCTCACTCTCAAATTTCTGTGTTCGTAGTTGTCTTACCCAAAATATTAGTTATCCATCTTGAGAGGATCCAAGGACCTTCAAACTCCTCTCCTTATGTGCACGTCCAGAAAGAATTTTAGTGACCTATACGTGAACGCGTTCATGAGAAGTTTAGTTGCTCGCGATATAATCAACAACCTTTTTTATAACTATTTTGTTAAGACACTTCAGTAGTGAGAGACAACATAGTTAATAACCAACAGGAAATACTTAGATGTCACAGTAATACATGGCCTAGAAGAATATCTTGTATCTATTTCTCGCCATGTATCTCCTGTGAAGGATGCATCTTCATTCTGCAACCCAGCAACATTGATATGTTGCATTTTAGGACTGATTTCATGGTTGTTTTACATTCA
>OVAP01007670.1:0-10547 GCA_900406295.1 Aurinia saxatilis
CTCACCATTTGCGAGGAATTTGAATTCGTAGCAAATTCCTAGCAAACGCTTTTTTGCTACGAATTTGCTAGGAATTCTTCCCTACCAATAGGGATGTTTTCTTGTAGTGATTCCAAGCCTATGTGACAGCTAACTCACGTGGCTTGATTATCCTAACTCCTCAATACATTCCAAAATAAAAAAATCTTCTTCATCTGGGCCTGGACTTCTGATGTTGATTTGTTGGACTTGGTAGAAAATGCCCATTTGTGACCTAAAATGCATTGTTTTCACAAAAACACTTTGCAAATAGAAAAATGTGAAATCCAGTGGTTTATGTTTCAAATAAAATAGTTTCTTTGTTAAAAATACCAAAAATCATATAAAAAGCGGTAAAATGTTATCCCTATCAGAAACGAAGAATTGTAGAAACAGATTAGTAGATATGCAAGAGTGGCAGGGGGATGATAGGGTACAGTGGAACCAGAAGGGATGAGTGGTGGATTAGCTCTTTTTTTGGAAGAAAACAGTTAGTGTGGACTTCAAGTTTGTATGTAAAAATCTCCTAGATTGCTTTGTACAGTATGATACGATGAGGTTTCATGTATCCTTCGTATATGGGGATCCTGTAACCCAGACCAGACCAGTCCTCTGGAAAAGACTTCAGAGAATTGGCGCTCTAAGAACAGGTGGTTGGTGCTTAATAGGGGATTTTAATGATATCTTGCATGGGGGAGAAAAGATTGGGGGACCAAGTAGAGATGAGGAGGTTTATGAGCCATTTGTGGAGATGATTAAAGGATGCAAGATGGTTGAATTAGCTGGGCATGGAAATGGTTTTACATGGGAGTGTAGAAGATATAAATGGTGGGTTCAGTGTAAGCTAGACAGATGCTTTGTGAATGACGAGTGGCTAAAACTGTTCCCAGTGAGCAATCAGACATTAATGGAGAAGAGGGGTTCAGATCACATACCGGTTTTGGTAAGGCTGATAGATTCTCAAGATTCATATAAAGGGAAATTCAGATTTGATAAGAGGTTGATGAACAAACCTGAGGTTAAAGAGTGTATATCTCAAGCTTGGTTTCCAATGGGGTCCACGGAAGAGTTTTATGTTTCTGCGAGGATCAGAATCTGCAAGAGGTATCTTAGCACATGGAAAAAAGAGAATAATGCCAACTCCCGAGATGCAATGGTGCAATTACAAAATAGATTAGAAAGGAAACAGTCTTGTGTTAACCCAAATATGGGCATCATGCAACAACTGAAAAATGGATTTGATTAGGGTGCATAGAGAGGAACAGTCATTTTGAAAACAAAAAAGTAGAGAAGCTTGGTTGAAAGAAGGAGATGGGAATACTAAATATTTCCATGCATCAGTCCAAGACAGAAAATCCAAGAAGTCTTTGGAAAAGTTGTTAGATGAGAATGGGGTGGAACAGAGATCTGAAGCTTCTAAAGGCGAGGTTGTTACTTTCTATTTCTCTAAAGTGTATACCACAAGCAATCGAGAAGGCTTCCAACACCTATTTTACAATTTCCAGACCAGGATTACTAATGAGATGAATGAGAGACTGATTAAAAAAATAAACAAGGGAGAGATAAAAGAGGCTATTTTCTCGATTAAACCATCCAGTGCCCCTGGGCCTGATGGTATGACAGGTTATTTTTATCAATATTTTTTGGAGATTATTGGTGAGTAAGTGACAAAAGAAATACAAAGATTCTATACAGAGGGTGTGCGACTGAATGGGTGGAATTACACTCATCTTTGTTTGATTCCCAAGGTGACTGATACTTGTAGGATGGGAGATTTGAGGCTTAAAAGCTTGTGTTTTGTTATCTATAAAGCTATATCCAAGATCCTGGTTAACAGATTAAAGCCTCTATTGCCTGGGCTGGTATCTCCTACTCAAACTGCATTTGTATCTGAGAGGTTAATAACTGACAACATCATAATTGCTCACGAGTTATTACACTGCCTCAAGACACATCCAGCCTCCTCAAAAGGCTTCATTGCAATCAAGTCAGACATGTCCAAGGCGTATGACAGAGTTGAGTGGGGGTTCTTAACTTCTCTTTTAAAAGCCTTGGTGTTTCATGAGAGATGGATCAAGTGGGTGATGAAGTGTGTGACTTCGGTAACTTATTATGTGCTTATCAATGACCAACCTTTAGGGTTGGTGGTGCCTCAAAGAGGACTAAGACAGGGAGATCCCTTATCTCTCTTCTTATTTGTCCTATGCACAAAGAGTTTGACTCACCTATTCAACAAGGCAAAAAGCAGTGGGAAGATTAAAGGAATGCAGTTTTCTGATTATGGGCCAATGATGACTCATTTACTCTTTGCAGATAATTCGCTATTTATATGCCAAGCAAATGTAGTTATGTGTGATGAGCTAAAAAGATTGCTACTGATGTATGAACAAGCAACAAGGCAGACAATAAACACAGCTAAATCTTCAATCAACTTTGGAGTAAATATAGATGATCATGTCCTGGCAGAGATAAAGGAAATCTTGGGAATTACTAATGAAAGGGGAGCCTGGAACTTACTTGGGGTTGTCTGGATGTTTTAGTGGCTCCAAAATTGAGATGCTAGACTATTTGAACTCGAGGTTGGAAAATAGGTTTTCAAGATGGTTTGCTAGATCTCTGTCCCTAGGTGGGAAGGAGGTCCTACTTAAAGCAGTGGCCATGGTTATGCATGTGCATGCTATGTCCTGCTTTAAGTTGCTGAAAGCAACTTGTGTTTCTTTGTCTGGGGCTATGAGTGACTTCTGGTGGAATTCAATGAAGGAGAAGAAAAATATACATTGGATTGGATGGAATAAAATGTGTCTTTCAAAAAGATAATGGAGGTCTTAGGTTCAGGGATATTCAGTCATTTAACCAGGCTCTCCTTACCAAGCAGGCGTGGAGAATTCTACAGAATCCTGATGGTATGTTAGCTCAATTGATGAAAAGCAGGTATTTCAAAAATTCTGATTTCCTGGAAACAAAGGTAGGAGCCAGACCATCCTTTGCGTGGGGAAGTATCTTACATGGGAGGGATTTGTTGGTTCGGGGAATCTAAAAAAGAGTTGGAAATAGGGAACCAATAAGATTTTGGTGTGACCCTTGGATAGAGGATGAAAGGAAAAAGATCAAACTTATGAAAAATATTTTGGTGGATTTGAACCTCATGGTGAAAGATCTATTGGATCCTGGTACAAGAAGTTGGAGAACAGAGAAATTGGATGAGCTATTTTTTCAAGCAGATATAGAGTTTATAATTACTAAGAAACGTGTAATGTCCAAGCTGGATTTTTTGGTGTGGAACCAGACAAAGAATGGTTCCTTTTCAGTAAAAACAGCTTTTTATCTGGCTGTTCAATAGAAAGCACACGAATTAATCCAGGAAGCTAAAGCTCTATCTTCCCTTAACATACTGAAGCAGGAGGTGTGACAGATTAAGGCGCCAAGCAAAATCAAAAATTTCCTGTGGAGAGCTCTCGGTGGGGCTATTCCAGTGATGGACAAACTGTCTACAAGAGGTCTCAAAGTGGATGGACGATGCCAGACTTGTGGGTTGGAACGAGAGTCAATCAACCATGTTTTATTCCATTGCACTGTAGCAAGACAAGTCTGGCGCTATCTGACATTCCAAGCCCTCCAGGTGATTACAATCCAGTCTCTGTTTATGACAATATTTTCTATCTCTTGTTGTTGAGCAAGAACAAAGAAATTGATGAGGATGTTAGAAGATATACTCCCTGGGTTTTGTGGACAATTTAGAAAAACAGAAATGGTCAATTTTTTAAGGGAGAGTGTTCTCGCCTATAGATTCAATCAGGAAGATTAGAGAATACACTATGGACTGGTTTCTGGCTAACTTTGGGGGTCAAATATCCCCCACAGGTCAAACTGGGAAGTCAACGGTCACTGTGCGAGAAGGACATTACTGTGGGGACCTCGCGGTCATGGTCAACATTAACTGTGAGGGGACCGATCGAGTAACATCGCCGTTGTAGACAGTGTAAACCACTAGGTCATGGTCTCGTGGATATATGAACTCCTGAGTGCGGGGTTGAATGAAGAAGGCCTTGCACATGCGTGGATGTGAGGACGTACAAGCTTGGTGTGATGATGTAAGTGCGAGGCCACTGCACGAACCAAAAAGTGAGGTCACCATTTGATCGTTACTCGGGCTAAAAACGAGAGGTCAGTCCAAAAACACAAGCCCATTCAGTTGTAGGGCCGAGGCCTGACCAGGACATAAACCCGAGGCCGACAATGGAAAAAGGGAAAACAGAAGATAATGGAAATACGAGAAGATTTAGGAAGATTTAACATATCGACAAGTCGGCATAATCTTATAGATATCTTGCTAGGTTAAACTTGTTGAATTATCTCTTCCTGGCTTAAGAACACTAAAAGCTTAACGCTACGAAACACTCTTTCGTACCATATCAATAAAGCAACCTCTTGCTAGATACTTCGTGTTTGTGCTCAGCTTTTTGTTTCGAGTTCCTCATCAAGAATCTCGAACAAATAGTGATTGTGTGATTTTACCCACACAATAATTAATGTAAATCCTAGTTTAGGCTATATAGTTGAAATCACTATTAACTGACTATCTTTATGGTCAGGCTTAACCAGTCTAGTTCAGTCGGTATCCGAGTTAACTCTAACATATATCTTTTGATAAAGAGAACCTATGGGTTGATCAACCAATTAATCTAGGCATCAAGTTCAGGAAATCAAATTCTACTAAACTATAAATAGTAAAGCTTTCACTATCAAGTTTTGGATCTCTTACTTTAAGTGGTGTATGAGTAGCACGTTTATCCTATGATTATATTAAGATCTGATACGAAAGTAAACCTATAAACTAATCATTACATAATCATATTGCCGATCAACCAAACCATGATTCATAATAGCAAAACTCTATTCCTAACTAAAAGATTACTCAAATATAGTAAGAGTAACCATGATGACAATGAAAATTGCATATTGTAAAGAAGGGTTTAGAATAGCTTCTCTGAAGGGCAGAGATTGTGAACTTCGTCCTTGAAGCAATGATCAAAGCAACAATAAAATGAAGAAACTATAAGAAACTGAAACTATTTAGCTGGATGCCTGGAAGCTTTTGAGTGTTTTCTGATGATTCTCTCTATCTTCAGTCGTCTGTATTTATAGGGGAGAGAGTCGAGTAGTTGGTCGAGATGAATCAGGAGGAAGATTTGGATAGGAATCTAAATATTTGTGATTATCCTCTCTGAATCGATCGGTCGCCGTTATTTCAGTCGCTCGGTGAATATCTGAAACGCGTTTTCTGNATGAATATCTGAAACGCGTTTTCTGAAGATTCGGTATCTTTAGTGATTATCTCCAGCATATACTGATAATTCCCCAAATGCAACGGTCCTTAACTGAATTTGTTCTCGAAGCTTCCTTGAGATAATGGGCTTTGATTGATCGATGGGCCTCCGGTCCGATCGATTGGGCCTTCATTTCATGTGGGCTTCTGGATACACCTTCAATGATTTGTGCTTAACTTGTTACTCCTGAGGGCTAATGACTTTATTCCAAGCCCATGTGACAGCTAACTCACATGGCTTGATTATCCTAACTCCTCAATTCATTCCAAAATAAAAAAATCTTCTTCATCTGGGCCTGGATTTCTGATGTTGATTTGTTGGACTTGGTAGAAAATGCCCATCTGTGACCTAAAATGCATTGTTTTCACAAAAACAATTTGCAAACAGAAAAATGTGAAATCCAGTGGTTTATGTTTCAAATAAAATAGTTTCTTTGTTAAAAACACCAAAAATCATATAAAAAGCGGTAAAATATTATCCCTATCAGAAACGAAGAATTGTAGAAACAGATTAGTAGATATGCAAGAGTGGCAGGGGTATGATAGGGTACGGTGGAACCAGAAGGGATGAGTGGTGGATTAGCTCTTTTTTTTGGAAGAAAATAGTTAGTGTGAACTTCAAGTTTGTGTGTAAAAATCTCCTAGATTGCTTTGTACAGTATGGTACGATGAGGTTTCATGTATCCTTCGTATATTGGGATCCTGTAACCCAGACCAGACCAGTCCTCTGGAAAAGACTTCAGAGAATTGGCGCTCTAAGAACAGGTTGTTGGTGCTTAATAGGGGATTTTAATGATATCTTGCATGTGGAGATGATTAAAGGATGCAAGATGGTTGAATTAGTTGGGCATGGAAATGGTTTTACATGGGAGTGTAGAAGATATAAATGGTGGGTTCAGTGTAATCTAGACAGATGCTTTGTGAATGATGAGTGGCTAAAACTGTTCCCAGTGAGCAATCAGACATAAATGGAGAAGAGGGGTTCAGATCACATACCAGTTTTGGTAAGGCTGTTAGATTCTCAAGATTCATATAAAGGGAAATTCAGATTTGATAAGAGGTTGATGAACAAACCTGAGGTTAAAGAGTGTATAACTCAAGCTTAGTTTCCAACGGGGTCAACGGAAGAGCTTTATGTTTCTGCGAGGATCAGAATCTGCAAGAGGTATCTTAACACATGGAAAAAAGAGAATAATGCCAACTCCCGAGATGCAATGGTGCAATTACAAAATAGATTAGAAAGGAAACAGTCTTGTGTTAACCCAAAGTTGAGTGGGGGTTCTTAGCTTCTCTTTTAAAAGCCTTGGTGTTTCATGAGAGATGGATCAAGTGGGTGATGAAGTGTGTGACTTCGGTAACTTATTATGTGCTTATCAATGACCAACCTTTAGGGTTGGTG
This sequence comes from Aurinia saxatilis, assembly GCA_900406295.1. Classification (NCBI taxonomy): domain Eukaryota; kingdom Viridiplantae; phylum Streptophyta; class Magnoliopsida; order Brassicales; family Brassicaceae; genus Aurinia; species Aurinia saxatilis. The sequence goes on from OVAP01007670.1 coordinate 6,744, forward strand.
GTGCCTCAAAGAGGACTAAGACAGGGAGATCCCTTATCTCTCTTCTTATTTGTCCTATGCACAGAGAGTTTGACTCACCTATTCAACAAGGCAGAAAGCAGTGGGAAGATTAAAGGAATGCAGTTTTCTGATGATGGGCCAATGATGACTCATTTACTCTTTGCAGATGATTCGCTAAAAAGATTACTACTGATGTATGAACAAGCAACAAGGCAGACAATAAACACAGCTAAATCTTCAATCAACTTTGGAGTAAATATAGATGATCATGTCCGGGCAGAGATAAAGGAAATCTTGGGAATTACTAATGAAAGGGGAGCTGGAACTTACTTGGGGTTGTCTGGATGTTTTAGTGGCTCCAAAATTGAGATGCTAGACTATTTGAACTCGAGGTTGGAGTTTAGGTTTTCAGGATGGTTTGCTAGATCTTTGTCCCTAGGTGGGAAGGAGGTCCTACTTAAAGCAGTGGCCATGGTTATGCATGTGCATGCTATGTCCTGCTTTAAGTTGCCGAAAGCAACTTGTGTTTCTTTGTCTGGGGCTATGAGTGACTTCTGGTGGAATTCAGTGAAGGAGAAGAAAAATATACATTGGATTGGATGGAATAAAATGAGTCTTTCAAAAAGATAATGGAGGTCTTAGGTTCAGGGATATTCAGTCATTTAACCAGGCTCTCCTTGCCAAGCAGGCGTGGAGAATTCTACAGAATCCTGATGGTATGTTAGCTCAATTGATGAAAAGCAGGTATTTCAAAAATTCTGATTTCCTGGAGGCAAAGGTAGAAGCCAGACCATCCTTTGCGTGGAGAAGTATCTTACATGGGAGGGATTTGTTGGTTCGGAGAATCTAAAAAAGAGTTGGAAATGGGGAACCAATAAGAGTTTGGTGTGACCCTTGGATAGAGGATGAAAGGAAAAAGATCAAACTTATGAAAAATATTTTGGTGGATTTGAACCTCATGGTGAAAGATCTATTGGATCCTGGTACAAGAAGTTGGAGAACAGAGAAATTGGATGAGCTATTTTTTCAAGCAGATATAGAGTTTATAATTACTAAGAAATGTGTAACCAGACAAAGAATGGTTCCTTTTCAGTAAAAACAGCTTATGATCTGGCTATTCAATAGAAAGCACACGAATTAATCCAGGAAGCTAAAGCTCTATCTTCCCTTAACATACTGAAGCAGGAGGTGTGGCAGATTAAGGCGCCAAGCAAAATCAAAAATTTCATGTGGAGAGCTCTCAGTGGGGCTATTCCAGTGATGGACAAACTGTCTACAAGAGGTCTCAAAGTGGATGGACGATGCCAGACTTGTGGGTTTGAAAGAGAGTCAATCAACCATGTTTTATTTCATTGCACTGTAGCAAGACAAGTATGGGCGCTATCTGACATTCCAAGCCCTCCAGGTGATTACAATCCAGTCTCTGTTTATGAAAATATTTTCTATCTCTTGTTGTTGAGCAACAGCAAAGCAATTGATGAGGAGGTTAGAAGATATACACCCTGGGTTTTGTGGACAATTTAGAAAAACAAAAATGGTCAATTTTTTAAGGGAGAGTGTTCTCGCCTATAGATTCAATCAGGAAGATTAGAGAAGACACTATGGACTGGTTTTTGGCTCAACAGATTGAAGTGCAATTGGAACATGAAGTACCCACAAGAGTGACAAAAAAAAAACGAAGGAAAATCATGGGCTGCAGGGATGGCTCAAATGCAATATTGAGGTGTCTTGGTCTAGAAGAAAAAGGAGGGGAGGAGGAGCGTGGATCCTGAGAAATCATGTAGGGGAAATGTTTTCACATAGTAGAAATGCGTTTTTTAAGAGAGGGACGAGGAGGAGTTCAAAATACATTGCTTGCTTTGGGCTATCCAAAGCATTTCTTCACACAGAATCTCAGACAAGGTGATCTTTGCAGCTCATGAACCAGAAATCTTTGGAGCAGTAAACAGGCATCCTGCCTGGCCTATTTTCCTCTATTCAGCAGAAGAACTGAAATTGGTTTTGGAGAAGTTTAAGACGTGGAAACTGGAAGTGGAGACAAAACAGTCTAACAAACCCACTTCCTTGATTTCAAAAAGTGTTATAGAGGAGGACAGATATCAGTCCTATGTCGCACGGATGTTGAGAGCAGATACAGCCCCTTGAAGTTATTCACTTCATTTTGTGTAGCATTTTTTGTGGGAGTAGTGTAATAACCCGGTCAAGTGATCGCAGACCGAGCATGATCAGATCAATGGAATGATCGAGAAAATCAAGCTACGGCTCAAGTACGGGCCATGATGGTTACAAGAGGAAGTATGCTAGGATAATGAGAGTGGAACAAGTCAATGAAGATGAAGATCGAAGCTTAGTTCACCGAGAGCAAAGAAAGTATCGAGTAACGTGTAAAGAGAAGTCTGAAACCAGAAGACGTGACCAAAGAAGATGGTTAGATAGTTACCGATCATTCATCCAAGCTTGGAAAGGAGATGATGAAATCATTTTGTGTTGGCTCGGGTGGTAATGATCAAGCGTTTTGGGCTATGTTGAGAAATCAGTCGATTTAGAATGAAAAGTCCCGGAAGTACGACGGAATTAGTAGCACGAGATGTCAGTAAGCAGGACGGGAAGTAAGCACGAGGTGGCGAGGTACTTACTCGAAATTGATATTTTCGCAAAAATATAAAAATTTGCGGAAGCTCGACGTTTTACGGAAGCTTGACGTTTTTCAGAAGCACGACGGTTTCCGTAAGCACAACGTGTTATGGATAAACATCAGTAAGCACGATAAATCATTAAGAACGACAATGCTTAAGCACGACAATTCTTTAAGCACGACAATACTCAAGCATGAAAAATCCGTAAGCACGACACGTTCTTTAGCACGAGGTGTCGCGTTCTAGAGCATCGACTCATCCGAAACTGCTGCCACACTTTGGCTATAAATACAGCTTCAAGCTGCTCTCATTTTATGTATCCAGAGCTTAGCAAACCTCTGTCAAAATCAAAACATAAAATCCCGACCGTGGACTGCTGTCAGTCCTGAAGCAGTTTTGCCGAGAAAACCGAACCAAATCGAGGTTTGTCGAGAAAATTCTCAAGTAAGTCTTTTGATCCCAAACTCACCTAGCCAACTTTCTTCGACCTCCTGAATCAGAATCTGGCCTTAGTTTCCCGTTTTGGTGAGTGGAAGTTGTGGTAACTGTTAGTTGTAGTTTCGGCCAGAATACGGAAAAGGTGTTTTCGTAAAGTTAAACCTTTGGTTAGGTCAAGGCGTTGACCAGGGATCCTAATCTTGTTATTATAGTCTAGGATCAAGTATGGTTTCACTTGGTAATGAGATGGTGTTGGTCATTCGGACTTGAACTCCAAAACCTAGGAAATCGGTGAGTAGGAATCTTTGCACTGGTATGCGATCATTTCATCAGCAAAGGTGAGTCAGGTTATGATTATTTTATGTGGTGCTTTGCTGAGCTGGAACCGTGATGATGGTGTCTTTATTGAGTTCTCGGCTAACCTTTGGTTGAGCCATCGAGGTATCTGAACCGATGAACATGTGTTTTTTTTATTGTTGTGGAACCTGATTCTCGGCTACCCTTTGGTTAAGCCTATGTGGTATGTGAACCGATGAATCTGATAGGAAGTTGGGTTGGTTATGCCAAGCGGCCGTATTGTGACTATCCTCGCACGCAGGGTGTCGGGTAGTTGAGTACGAAGACACGGAGCGGGTTCGCTACCCATGGTTGTGTACTGTATGAAGATACAGTTGTGTAAATGAAATACTTACTGGGTTACCTTTGTGGTTTCCAGTTGGTTGTGAACTTG
>OVAP01007671.1:0-10547 GCA_900406295.1 Aurinia saxatilis
GCCCATTAGAGGGTAAACCTAAACCCTAATCTGTATCCTATATAAAGTTTGACTCCCTAATGGAATAAACACACTTCTCATTTCTATTCATAACAACATTCATATATAAACAAAAAAGTAATAGTGAAGGAAACTCTAAAGGTTTCATTACATGGACAAATAAAAGCAATTACATACAAAAGAAAACTACTTGTGCGGAACATTTTAAATTTCTGTAAAACCACTTGGCCATACAAATACTTGAATGACTAAAAGAAAACAAATACTTAATGGTAACGACAACATGTATACGTACATATATATAACGACGTGAGTTTTGTATGTCAAATTTCATTTGGCAGTAAGACTCCAAGTCATTATATTGCTTCTGATATCCATCAATATACCAAAGTGTATATACTTTTCATATAACTTAGTCATTACGAACTCTTATTCTTCATTTGTTAAAATATCGTATTTCAAAGAAAGCTGTCATAAGTCATAAGCAATCAAAATATGATACTACATGTGTTCACTACAAGAATAAGCAATCATTGCCACAAGGTTTATTGTAGCTATGTACTTGTTTTTGTAGCAAAATTTGGTTAGCTACAAATTTGGGACTAAAATTAATTTGTGAGAATATGTTTGAAACAAACACTTATTTGTAGTTATTTGTGGGTATATAGCCACAAATTATTAGTCCCAAAAACCGCGAGTATTAGCTACAAATTTTGCTTCAAATATTTTGTACCTATCAAATACAAATGAAAATGAAATATTTGTAGCCCTTTTAAGAAAACAAAAGTTTATGAAATTAAAATAATTACGTTATCAATTTTTTTTAGACAGCCTTTATTAAAGGGAAACAATCACACATAGTCAGACTGAAACAACAACTAAGAAACATCAAAACTGTTAGAAAGCTTAAAAAAAGGATTCAAATAAAAAAGTTAATCTATACAATTGTCACTTACTGTCTAGCCAAGTAAAAGAATATCCTAAACCCTTATTGCCTCCATTGACTGCTTGGACTCCTATCCACACATGGCTTTCGAATCGGTTCCTATCACCATCAGTTGACTCTTCGTTCCCATTGGGGCTTGGGTTTCCATCGGTCCTGCTGAAACAATTCTCAATTAGAACCAAAGCTAAAGTACTCAAATGAAGGACCAATGTGATAATTTTACCTAGAAGCAGATACTTCCTCAAGAACCACAGATAAATCTATCTTATTACTTTGCAGACCTCCAAATGTGAACAATGTCTTCTCACCGTCATAGGCAAACTCTTGACCATCGAGATAGGAGTGGTAAGTCTCATGCACCTTTGTCAAGAACCTTTATTCCCCTGCCCTTCTGTTCAACAGGTCTACCATCATTGTAGTACAGTGCAACCTTTTCAAAACCACAACAAATCCCATTTGTTCTTTACATCATTTAAAACAAGATAACAGAGAGACAAAGCTTCAAAATCAAGACTACATATATGATATATTCAACTTTGATACCGGAGAAGCTCCTAACACCAAGCTCAACATTCACTAGCAACTTAGATTACCATTACACTCCCTCGATTTCCAAAAAAATTCATGTCAATAGACTTTCACTAGGACGAGAAGTTAAGATTACATATAATCATTCTATCAAGGAAGGGTCTTTACACATTCAGGCAATATATACCTAATCATTTCATTAAACATTACAGACACAAATTCTACATCACATTATCATATTGAAACAATATTGAACTAATCCAGATAATACGAAAGATCGAACACGAACCCATGTTTGAACTATTATATGAAAAGCTGAAAACTTACTTAGCTGATGTACTCGTGCAGAGCAGAGCATTAGCTTCACCATCTCTAGCCGGAGCGTCGATCTGAACGCCTACCGCTTAATCGCTCACATCTCCAGATCAAAACAGAGAAACCAAATCAGTATAACAAAATTCAAATCGATATACACACATAACAAGGAACGAACAAGAAAAATTACCGGTGATGTTGAGAAAGTGTCATTTTTCTTCTGCAAACCGGGAATAACCAAAGGTCAATCTCTGGTTATGGAATTGAGGCAGCCCAAATTAGAATTGATTTAGACGCGGTTATCGGTCTAGTTTTAAATGGGAAGCGGTTTAGTCTCCGGTTTAGTTCTAACGGCTCTTAACTGAATTGGTTAGAGGTTGTTATAAGGACTTCTATCGAACACTTGGTGTTCATAACTTTGCTCTGAGGTTTCTCTGTAATTTGGAGAGCTTGAAGAGTTCCTTTAATCTAGTGAAAAGCTAAAAACACCAGCCCCAGGTGATTAGTTGTTACTTCGCAAGAAGGGTGAACACCTGGGTAAACAAATTGTGCGTCTTGTGTTTCTAATCTCTTTTCTTCAAGTTCTTGTATGTGTGATCAATTCATGAGAGAAATTGAGTTGTGTGAAGAATCGAGTTGTTTGTGAGTTCAATACAAGCGATAATCGAAGATACAAATCGTTATAATCGGAGGTTAAGTACAACAATTGGTATGAAAGCCTTGTTTTGAGGTGGTTTTTCCGACGACGACCTCCGCGGCGAGTTCACAAGTCGAGGTGGAGCATTTCGACGGCTCCGGTGACTTCTCGTTATGGAAGATACGTATGATGGCACATTTTGATACACAAGTCTTAAAGGCGATCGTGACGGAGGATTGTCTAACGACGGAGATCAAGACTACAGTTCCTAAACCAAAAGATTCTCCGGCGGTGGATTCCGGCGAGCCACATGCTACTGAGGTAATTACCCAGGAAGTTCTTGATCCTAGGAAGGTTGAAAAAGATGAACAGGCAAAGAATTTGATTATCTTGAATGTTGGTGATAAGGTCTTAAGGAAAATCAAACATTGTGAAACTGCATTTGCTATGTGGACATTATTGGATAGGTTGTACATGTCAAAGACTCTTCCTAATCGGATATTTGTGCAACTTCAGTTCTATACCTTTAGATCTGATGCATCAAAAAGTATTGATGTGAATGTGGATGATTTTCTCAAGATTGTTGCTGAGATAAGTAGTTTGAATGTCAGTGTATCTGATGAGATTCAGTCAATCTTGTTCTTGAGTTCCTTGCCTGGGAGTTTTGATCAGTTGAAGCACACCTTGAAGTATGGTAAGGATTCCTTAACATTGAAACAAGTGGTTTCTGCAGATAAGTCCAGGGAAAGGGAATTAGCTGAGTTGGGAAAGGCTGAAAAGAGTTCATGAGTTGTACTGTATACTAATCAAAGAGGGAGGTCCTCAAATAGGGATTCGTTTGACTCAAGTAACAAAAGCAGGAGCAGGTCTAAGTCCAAATCAAAGGTGACTTGCTGGTACTACAAGAAAGAAGGTCATATGAAGAAGGATTGTTATGCGAGGAAAAGGAAAATGGAGTCTGATGGGTTAGATGGTGAGGCATGAGTCTTGATTGAGGAGCTTGAGTATATTGATGCTTTGATTGTGTCTGATGGTTGTCCAAAGGACAAGTGGGTGGTAGATTCATGTTGTACATATCACATGACCTCAAGGAGGGATTGGTTTTCAACATTCTCAGAGAAAGGAGCTGGTAGAATTATGTTGGGTGATGATCATACAATGGATTCTCTTAGTAGTGGCTCTATCAGGGTAAATACTAATGGAGGTACAATCAAGGTTTTAAACAATGTCAGGTTTGTACCAAACCTCAGGAGGAACTTGATTTCTGCTGGAACACTAGATGATCTCGGTTATACTCACAGTGGTGGTTTTGGAAAGAAAGCTTTCTACAAGAATAATAAGGTAGCTCTGAGATGTGAAAAGATAAATGGTTTGTACATTCTGGATGGTGAGACAGTGTTGGATGAGATGTGTCAGGTGGAGAAAGCAGACTTGAAGTCTTCTCTATGGCACAGTTGTCTTGGTCACATGAGTTACAAGAATCTGCAGTTGTTGGTCAAAAATGGAAGTCTATACAAGAAGGAAGTTGGTAAGAAATTTTCTGTGAACATTGTGTAATGGGGAAGTCTAAGAAAGTGAGCTTTGATTTTGGAAAGCATGAGACTAGTCAGATTCTAGAATATGTCCGTGCTGATCTGTGGGGTTCCTCAAATGTGCAACAATCTTTATCCGGGAATCAATACTTCTTGTCTATCATTAATGATCATTCAAGAAAGGTGTGGCTGTTTTTCTTGAAGATTAAAGATGAAACATTCACTAAGTTTTGTGAATGGAAAGTTCTGGTTGAAAATCAAGTAAACAAGAAGGTAAAGTGTCTGAGGACGGATAATGGTCTAGAATTTTTCAACAATGCCTTTGATAGTTTTTGCAGGAAGAATGGTATCACTAGACACAGAACCTGTACCTACACTCCGCAGCAAAATGGGGTTGCTGAAAGAATGAACAAGACCCTGATGGAGAAAGTGAGGTGTTTGCTCAATGAGTCTGGTCTAGAGGAACAGTTTTGGGCTGAAGTAGCTGCTGTTGCAGCATATACAGTGAATCTTACACCATCTTCAACCATTGGGTATGAAACGCCAGAAACTGTGTGGCGTGGTAAGGCTTCAGGTTATAAGCACTTGAGGAAGTTTGGATCTGTGGCTTATGTTCACATTGATCAAGGTAAGCTTAAACCTAGAGCCATGAAAGGTGTGTTCATTGGTTATCCACATGGATTAAAGAGGTACAAAATTTGGCTGCTGGAAGAGGCTAAGTGTGTGGTGAGCAGATATGTGAAGTTTCATAAGTTTGAGATGTACAAAGATCTCAAAGAACAGAAAGTCAAAGGTGATGAAACTGTTTCAGCTCAAAGATCGTTTATGGAAGTCAAGGGAGGCATGACTGGTACTGTGAATGATGAGGCACAAAGTTATAGTGGTCAAGCTTTATGTGGAGCTGTTCAAGAAATTGACAGCAGTAGCAGTGAGGAAGAAGAGTCACAATCGGTGACATCTGATATAGCACCTGTAGTTGATAGAGTTAGCTTGTCAAATTATCAATTGGCAAGAGATAGAGTGAGAAGGAATATTGTTCCACCCTCTAGGTTTGATGAGACAAACATCATACCATTTGCTTTGGCTGCATCAGAGGTGATCAGTGAAGTTGAACCTAGAGATTACCAAGAAACAATGAAGAGTAAGGAGTGGGGGTTGTGGAATAATGGTATGAAGGAGGAGATGACATCTCTGAAGAAGAATCATACATATGAGTTGGTGGATAGGCCTGCAAACAGGAAGGTGATCAGTTGTAGATGGATTTTCACACTGAAACCTGGAATCACTGAAGAAGAACCACCAAGGTACAAGGCCAGACTTGTGGTGAGGGGTGTGTGGGCGAGAAATCACACACAACCAAAAACTTGTCAACGATTCTTTTAAGGGATCGTCGACTCTCTATTGTGAACCGCTCAGAAAGCAAGAGTAAAATACAAAGAACTAGAGAAGAAAGGTGGGGTCATTTTATTGATCGTAAAGATAATTCTCGAATACAAGCTGTTAAGACTTAGGCTATTCGAGAGAGAAAAAGATGATCTAAGACCTACGACCTTAGATTCTATATATACTCTAACTAAACCGCCTTTGGGCTCAAGCTCTTTCGTGGGCCACCTTCCATTTCCTGAAGATATGCTTCCATTCTTCCAACAGTCTTCCAGATAGTTTCCTTTCTCCTTAGATACTCCGATGATTCTATTCTCGAACCTTCTTACTTGACGGCGCTCAGAACAGACCTTAGGGCTTTGTCTTGATGAAAGATAAAAATGGGCCCACAGAACTAAGCTGCGCTATTTGGCTAGTTATAAGTGTTTATGGGCCCACGAGATTGTTGAGATAATCTCGTGAGTCATATGTGTTCTGATGATTACCTCATTAAAAACCTTGGCAAAGAAAACCACAAGGGAAAAACCTTACCAAGGGAAAAAGAGTGTGATCGCGATGATTGTTTGATGAAATGTTCATCGTGGGTCCTTAGTTCACGATGAAACTAAGCTATGTGCACGGACCCACGGGACGCGATGTTGCTAGGCAAGCTAGGTTAGCTCGCGGACTGGGATATGAACAATCTTGGGGGCCATACTTGACACTTAACTCCCAGATTGGAATGTGATAAATGTCCCTTGAGCACCGAGATTTGTACATGGATGCATCCGCCGCTGACATGGATGTGAGTGATCTCTTGACTCCATGGATTGTTTTTTGCTTAAGACTAACTTGTTGTTGTTTTGTTGATGTTCATTGCTTATCAGAACGCGCTGGTGAATGCGTACCAGGCTGATCTCCATGGGGCCCGTGCGGAGTCTGATGAGCTTAGTAGGATGCAGAAGTCCCACGAAGACCAGCTTCCCGACCTGATGGGGAAGTCTGCTAGCCATGATGAGGAGGTCATGCGTCTGACCGAAATGGCGGAGAAAGAGGCGAAGCGGGCCCTCCGGCACAAGAAGAAAGCAACGAAGGAGGCAGCCAAAGCTATGGCGCTCAAGGGTCAGGTGAAAGGGATCAATGAGAGGTTCCTTCACCACGTTGAGAGCACTCGCGCCAAGGTTGTTAGGCTTAAGGAGGATTTCAGCGGCCCGATGTGTCTTCATCATCAGGTCATCTATCTATGTACATTAGTTATGACGTGTGTGACTTGTTCTAACTTGTTTCTTGATTCTTATGATAGGCTGAGAATTCCTAGCAGATGATCCAGATGTTGAGAGGGATGGCCCCGTCTGTGTTTGAAGAGGTTGAGGCCGGCGTGGCAGCGAGTCAGATGAAGTACAAGGATTCTGATGATGAGTACAACGCGTTCGTGGGTGAAATCACTGAGGATTTTTCTAGGCTGTGCTCGTTGGACGCGAATGTGTTTGCCAAAGAGCCATGCATGGTTGATGTCCCGGTCTTTGTTCGGGACCCGATGGAAAAGGACGAGTAGGTCGCCGGGGACCGCTTTTCTCTAGCTGTTTTTCTATCTTAAGACTTGTTGGTTGAGTGTGAGAACTTGTTCTGTAATGTCTGGATGGCTTTATCCAATGTTTAGAACTTGACTTGTTGCGGGGCCCGTAGGCCGTTGAATGTTTTAAACCTGGTAGTTTCAGGCATGATGTTTCGTAGCATTCGTCTGCTCTTTTCGAGTAGTGATATGTTCTGATTAGTGGGCCCATCGATAGTATGATGGATGACCCAACAAAAATGTTTGTTTAAGGGTCAAGTTTATCAATCTCATCTCCGAGCTTGCATTGTCATGCTTGCTCTTAACATGGTGGAGATTTTCCCCACGAGATATATATGACCAGCATGATAGCTGGGTTTCGATGAGTCACTTAGGTGATCGTAGCGATCAGGCTTTTTGTGGGGAAAGCTTAAACCGAATAATATCCCTCCTTGTGACGATACATCAAGGATGTGCCCATGGGATGTCGATGACCAACGTTGAGTTGCTGGGTTTTCAAAGACAAACTATTTCTTTCACACCCCCACTCTATCTAGCGGGACTACTTCCAACAATAGCTGTCACGCGCTTTACCATAGTGATGGTGTTCATGACCCGGGTATATACATTGTTGTGGCCAGCAACAATGGGTGCGATTTTATACGCTTGAAGGTTTGGTAACCTTCGTTTACGAGCTGTGACAGGGTCGTTAGCTCAATGCTGTTATCGACAATGGTTTGCATGTTAAGAGCTCCCGTGTGGGTCCATGTAGACGTAGTCTGATCACCACGAATCAGTCCTGAAGCCTCACTACTCCTTCTCGGGAATAGGTTGGCAGCAGGACTCGAAACCATGTGATCATAAAAGCATGCTTTGTAAGGCATGGATGATGTTTTGGGAGAATGATATTAGGACTTGAATATTCAATGTAAGAATGAAAGTAAGGCAGAGGGTTCCAACCTAAGTCTAGTCATTGCGAAGTATTCACTAGAATGAAAGTGGTGTGTGACCTGGAACATGGTCGAAGGTGGGCTTAGTGTTATTAGTTTGTTGGTGTGGCCCACTGGAAATGNTCGCTTCGGTGAGATTAAGCGTGGGACTGATGTTGGATATCGGTGCTGTGAGTCTCGGACGCGCTGGACGAGGCGGACTGTTCGTCTGTCCTCATCTTCTTGGGCTGCCTCTCGTCCTTATTTCTTCGTGTTGGCTTACGAAGCTTGTGTTCTGTCAGAAGGCAGAAGCGAGATTCTCTCTGGCTACCCCACAAGGTCTTGACCCGTGATGGAGTAGGGAACTTTATGCACAGGTGATATGTTGAAGGGACGGCCCGCATCGAACTTAGCCATGGAGTTCCCAGGATGGCATTGTAGACAGCTGGATGGTCCACTACCGGGAATCTGACGATCTTTGTCACTCCACCAGCCTGAACCGCTAGGTTGATTGTGCCTATGGTCATGGTGGTTTCCTCTGAGAATCCAGTGAGAGGTTTTGGAGCTATGACAATGTCGGAAGGATCGACCTTCATGCGCCGTAGGGTCTCCCTGAAGATGACATCCACCGAGCTACATGTATCGATCAAGACTCTAGATATGTCAAAATCGTTCACAACCAGTTTGATGACAAGAGGGTCGTTGTGAGGCTGATCAATTCTTCTTGCATCCCTTTCGGAGAAAGAAATGGTGCATTCTGGATAGTTGAGACCGCTGGATGTCGATGGTGCTGTGACTGCTTTGCGCTGGAATGCCTTGATGGATGAGACGGTGTCCATGCAAAATTGTGAAGCGCCCATGATCATGTTGATCCTCTGACATGGGCCCCCGTTTTATTCATCTCCATCTGGTCGGTCCCACTTGTTCGGTTGTTCCGCTTGAGGCTGCTTGATGGGTTGATCCTCATGCTTCTCTTAAAGAAAATCCTTGAGGTCGATTCCATCGCCAAGTTCGCCTGCAAGTAGTTTAGCGGTTAGCTAAGCACCTAGAGTCCTGCATTTCTGCGTTGAATGTTCGTGGGCCTGGTGAATTTCGCAGAACGCGCTTTCATCGAAGCTGTATTGACTCCTTGGCCCGCCTTCGGAGCATCCTTGTCGTTGGTTGGGTGACATATGGTGGCTGAGTGCTATGTGGGGTCCGCGCTGGTGCGTGCATTTCTCGAAGGACCTGCATCTCTTCCTCATTCACAATGAAGCTGTTGGCGAGATGCAGAGCGTCCTGGATGGTTAGCGGTTCATGCCCGGCTAGTTCCTTACGGAACTCTGATTCATACCATAGTCCCTTCTTCAGGGCCCGCAGAGCTGCATGGTCGCTCATTCCTTCAACGTGTGAGATAAGCTTCTTGAACTTAGTGTTGAAAGAGCGGAGAAACTCCGTGGGTCCCTGCAAAATAGACCATAAATTAGCATCAATAGTTTCCCGTCCCATGAAGATCGAATACTGCTTGAGGAACAAGGTCGTTAGCTCATGGAGGATGCTATTGGAGGTAGATGGTAGCCTGGAAAACCACTGCAGTGCGGATCCCTTTTGGTTCTCGATGAACAAGAGACATAAACCCGCATCTTCATGTCCTCTTGGGAACCTTACTCGGTTCATGGCAATTCAGAACGACGTCAGATGTTCCCTTGGGCCAGTGGTCCCATCATAGTTAGGGATTCTGTTGATCTTTCCAGGGTCAGAGATCCAGGCCCCGGTGATGTGCGGTGTGATGGGTGTGTTCTGGGATTCGGCCAGAACTCTGTCGATCTCCGCTGCTTGACGAGTTACCTTGTGAATCTAGATCCGCACCTCCTGGATTGTAGCTTCAGTCTTCCGCATCGCTGCTCTGAGTTGAAGGATCTTGGCCCAGTTGATGCCGAGTTGGTCATCATAAGAGAACTCGTCAGCGTTGTATTCCTCATCCTGTCTGGGCTGCTCGGTGGTCTCTAGTCTGCGGGTCCGAGCAGGCGATGGTGGTCCACGCTCACAGTCACGACCATTGTGAAGCTCCATGTTTGGGTCGTCCTTGAGATCGACGATCCTTCCAGTGTCTTGAGGGTTGATGTCATAGGTCCCAGAGACTCCTTGAGTCGTCTGTTTAGGATCGACAGGCGTAGGTTGTAAGAAGAGCCTTCGCATGGATTTTCTCGGCTGAGACCGAGCAGCTAACTCTTCCAGACGGGTTGAGATCACCTGGTTGAGTTTGTCTTGCTTGGCAGAACGCTCAAGCAAGTTCGTGAGCACAGTATTAACCATGTCACGGTCAGTTGGTCTCAGAGTTTTGGCGATCGCGTCTGGCCCACTGACCTTCCAGGTTGATGATGTTTTTGTCGCCATCGTTGGCGAGTGGGGCCCTGACGGATCCGTCGGGATTGAGCTGTTGTGCTGCAGGAGTCACCAGGAGCCTTGGTTGTTGAGTTGAATCCTTAGCTTGAACCATGTCTTCGGGTTAGAGCGATTCTTTGTGTGGAGGGGTCGATGAGGTCCCCACAGTCGGCGCCTGATATACCTCATATTTTACCGGTTTTTACTATAATAAACGTTTAATTAATTATGTTTTTAGAGTCTATATATTATTATTAGAGTCCAAGAGAGTCATTTTAGGTGCATGGACGTGTTTTGGAGCTTAGGAAGAATCTAGAAGATTTATGGANGTCCTAAATTCCGTCCTATCCCCTATAAATACTTATCTTGCAGCCATTGTTTA
>OVAP01007672.1:0-10187 GCA_900406295.1 Aurinia saxatilis
CTCTCTAGCTTAGTTAAACCGAAATGAGAGTTTAGGTGTTTACTTTGCTAAGAAAGTAATTGGTACCACGAAAGTGGACCAGTTTAGAATTTTGTTTTAAGTTGAAGTTTGTGCCGTTTTAGAACCTGAATAGTCATCCAGTTAGTTCATTTGTCTACCATTGATATCTCCTAAGTCTAGCATTTTATCCCCATTTGAATTTGAACAAGTAGAAAATTAGTAAAACCAACAAAGACCCAATTGCATTCGATTTAGCTTGATAAGATAGTTTAGTAAGACATAGTGTAGAAGCTGGGACTTGTGGATTCGATCATTCACTACTGCATTGATACATTGTAGTTGTCGAGCTTTTTTTAAGTGAAAAAATATCAACTTATTAACTATGGGGACCAAAACTAGAGCTTCTTTGATCTTCTCAAAAGACTCTTTGCAAGACTCATCAAACTCAAACGACACATCTTTGCATAACAACCTTGTGAGTGGCCTAGCAATCTTTGAAAAATCTTTGATGAATCTCCTATAAAATCCGGCATGGCTGAAGAAACTCCTAATGCCTTTGACATTTGTTGGTGGCACAAGACTACACATCACCTCGATCTTTTCCTTGTCAACCTCAGTCCCATATTTTCTAATCCGATGGCCGAGAACTATACCATCTTGAACCATGAAATGACACTTCTCCCAATTAAGAATGAGATTTGTCTCTTCACACCATGGAAGAACCCTAAAAAGATCAGACAAATAAGCACCAAACGAAGATCCAAACACGGAGAAGTCATCCATGAAAACTTCCATCACATCCTTAATCAATTTGGAAACTAGAGCCATCATGCATCTTTGAAAAGTAGCAGGTGCATTACATAAACCAAAAGGCATTCTCCTATATGCATATGTGCCATAAGGGCATGTGAATGTGGTTTTTTCGTGATCATTTGGATGGATAGGGATTTGAAAGAAGCCAGAGTATCCATATAGAAAGCAAAAATATGGATGATTTGCAAGCCTTTCTAATATTTGATCGATAAATGGTAATGGAAAATGATCCTTTCTAGTAGATGCATTCAACTTCCTATAATCTACACACATTCTATGACCGGTTACTAAACAAGTTGGTATCAATTCATTAAGTTCCTTAGCAATAATGGTAATGCCACCTTTCTTAGGAACTACATGAATTGGAGAAACTCATGCACTATCCGAGATTGGATATATTATGCCCGCATCTAGTAATTTGAGAATCTCTTTCCTTAGAACATCCTTAAGGTTAATATTTAACCTTCTTTGATGTTCAATAGAAGTCATTGATTCATTTTTCAAATGGAATGGAGAAATACCTTTTATGTCATCCAAAGTGTAAGCAATCGCTTTCCTATATTTTTCAATTCCACTAAAAGCATTCTTTCCTCATCCTCATGCAATGCATCATTGATAATAACCGGATAAGTAGAGTTAGGGCCTAAGAAAGCATACCTTATCCCTTTTGGGAGAGGTTTGAGGTCAAGTTTGGGGGCATTGATCTCGTTCCAAGGGTCGGTTGGTCCATCTTGTACCGAGCATACTCGTGCTTATAAAATTCCATCTTTTTCGACTTGCAAGAAGGCCGACTTTACCATACTCTCATAGCCATCTAAAAGCTTTTCATACCCATGAGCATCTTGGTCTAAAAGGCCATGCTCATACTTGTCACAAACCAATGCAATTTCCAAAGGATCATCCATCAAAATTTCTTCTTCCACCTCTCCTTCCAAGATGTTAATAATCTCGATCCAAAACAATTGTCCAACGATGGTGGGTTGCTTCATAATAGCTTGAAGGTTGAACTCAAAAATCTTATCCCCAAGTTGAAGACCGATTTCCTTGCCTCTCACATCAATCAAGGCTCCCGCGGGTGCCAGGAAAGGTCTTCCTAAGATCAAGGGATCCACCGGTCCCTCATCCATTTCCAAAACCACGAAGTCCATTGGAACATGGAAATTACCAAGCTTCAAAGGAAAATCCTCAATCAAACCAATGAGATATTTAGTTGACATATCCGCAAGCACTAAAAATATCTTACTAGGACTAAATTTGGTGATCTCAAGCTTGATGGCAATAGAAAGAGGCATCAAATTTACACTTGAACCCGAATCACATAAGCCTCTACTAAAAACCATCTCACCAATAGAGCAAGGAAGTGTGAATGAACCGGGATCCTTGAGCTTCCTAGGGACATCACGTTGAATGATTGAACTACAATCATAGCTCACCAAAACTAATCCTTTCTCCATCTTCGTTTTCTTGGTAAGCATGTCTTTAAAGAACTCTGACAAGTAGGGCTATTCTCAATAGCTTCCCTCGATGGAAGAGTTACCATAGCGGTATCCATGATCTCGATGAATCGTTGGCGTTGCTTCGCTATCTATAGGTTTTTTAACCGAGAAAAAAATGGAAGTGGAGGCTCATAGGGAGGGGGTTCAAACAAGTCTCTTTTTGCTTTCTCTTTAATACCATCCAAGAAAATTGCTTTTGGCTTAGCAATCTCAACCGGCTTCTTCGTTTCCTCCTTGGTGTCATCTTTTGGTTCCCTATATTCCTCAACAACATCTGGAGAATGAAGCTCCTTCCCACTTCTTAAGGGGATCATATTACAATGAGCCTTGGGATTTGGCTCGGGCTTTGAGGGGAAAGAACTCGTGGGTTTGGAGGATGAAGCTTGAGCATTTTGTGACCTTAACCGGGCTATCTCGACTTCCATATCATCTAGCTTCTTTTGCATCTCCTTTTCACTTTCCGCTTGAGTGTATTGAGTTCGAGCCAACCCATCCATGAATTGCTTGAGCATTGCCTTAGTCTCATCATCATGTGAAGAACCACCTTGAGCGTGTGAAAATTTCCTCCTTGTTGGAAGTCGTTGCCTCTTGGACAAATGGAACAATGAGGATGAGAGATGCTTTTGGTTGGCTAATGGACAAATGGAACAATGAGGATGATCTTTATTAATATATTTGAAACCAAGTACATTTTGGAGAAGATCAATCTTAGAGTAAGAAGGATGACCTAGTTTATTGTGCCAAATTGATGAATCAATCAAGGCATTACAAGCTATTGTATGCTGATGAAGAGTGTCTGCAGAAAGCTGTCCAAAAAGCGTAGATATGAATCCAACAAATACAAATTTCCAATTCTTTCACCCTGACCAATCGCCCATTCCTTGGTATGATCCTGAATAACACAGGAGTGTTTGTCAAATATCACTCTTGAATCCAAATCATCAGTAAGCTGACTGATACTAAGCAAGTTGAGTCTGAATTTTGGTTTATAAAGGAAATTATTCAAGATAATGTGATCATTGATTTTTTATCTGTTCAATTCCTGCAACCTGGATAAAAGGACCAATAGGATGATTCACAGAAGACTGCAAATCACAATTCAAGTTAATGAACATGTTCTTATCTCTTAAATCATGATGAGTTGCCCAACTATCAATAATCCAAGACTCAAAATTAAGAACATTATGTGTAGCTCTCAATATTCCCACAAATTGTATAGTAGAAGATGAGAAATGCATACCAGACGCATCTTTACCTAAAGTAGAAGCAACATTAGATCCAACATGAGGCAAATGAGAGCTGAAAAGAGCAATGACATCTTGGATTTGATCTTTGTTAAAGTGCCCGCCATTTCTGCAAGACTGTAAACCACTTTACTAGAAGTCTCTGGCATTGTCACTTATGCTACCACTAGTTTATTGACTGCCGCATGCTTGAATCCATTGGTGCCATTATTACCATTGGTGGAAGCAGTCGAAACAGATTTGCCATTGTTACCATTCTGATTCTTCTGTTTAGACTTGTAACCAATTGGAAAGCCATGAACGTGATAGCATTTATCTACTGTGTGACAAGAGTTACCATAATGAGAGCATATTGGCCTGTTTTGTTTGCTGACCATAAGTGGATTTTGCAGCATTAACTGGAGCCATGGGAGTCAACTGATCATTGCTAGTTCTAGAGATATGAAATGCATTTGCTGGTGCAGAAACAATTGATTGAATAGTCCTTTGGCTTTGTTCTTGATCCAACATATTATAAATCTCAGCAAAACCAGGTACAATCTTCATCATGATTATCTGGCTCCTCATATGAGCATATGAATCATTCAAACCAGCCAAAAACTTGATCACTTTCGCATGTTTTCATTGATTTACAACATGTGCAGACTCTACAAACATCCAAACAATATGCTCCATCCAATGTATCCCATAAGGTTTTGAGCTGAGTGTAGTAGGTTAAAAGATTCATAGAACCTTGATGTAGAGACCGAATCTATTGAGAAAGCTGATCGGATCTTGGTAGGTTACTGATATTAAATCAAATCTGCAAATCTTTCCACATATCACTCGCATCTGGAAAACGCCGAATACTTACATATATTTCTTTGAAAATAGAATTCAAGATCCAAGCCTTGACTAAGCTATTGCATCTAGACCAAATCCTATACAGAGGATCCGATCCCGAAGGTCGTGGACAAGATCCATCAACAAATGCAAGCTTGTTCTTAGCATCTAACGAATTCATCATTGCATTATTCCAATTACCATAATTCGATCCATCTAATACATGAGATATGATAGAAAAACTTGGATTTTCTGCGCTCGTTGGGTAGTATGGAGAATGAATGCTAACGATGTTCTCTGTCACCGAAATTTGGTGATTGTTTCGCGATTCTGGCACCGAAGGTGAAGATTGCTCAGGACTTGCAGGATCCTCCGATCTTCGAGTCGAAGAAGCAAGGCGAGTCACTCGGCGAGTTGATTTTCTTACTGTAACCATTGTGAAAGCTCCAATTTGACGGAATAATAAAATCGGGGAAGAAGATCCAGCGGAATAACCAGTGAACTGATCAATTGGAGGAACACCGAGGAATCGAGAACAAAGAACGTGGAAGAACGGAAAATCAGAATGATCTGTGAGCTTAGAGCTCACGCTCTGATACCATGTTAGCTATGAGGGAAAGAGGGCAAGAGAGAGTAACTTTCTGTAACAAACTTTCCATTCACCACTGAACTGTTACAAACGTTCATCAGTCTCTATTTATAGAGCTGGTTTCATTACATTCTGGTGTACTCTAAACCAATTCCAATACATACTCTAATTAGATTCTCTATATCAATATTGAGTACATTCCACACACACATGAAATATCTCTTTACTTAATATGCAGTCTTTCTGATCTAGCGAAAAACAACAACAGAGGGAGTCCCAGTATTTTATTTGACTTTTGTTCGTTGACAGAAGTCTTTGCTCGTCGACTCAGAAGTCTTTGTTCAGTGACTTCATGTTCCCACCTAGGAGAGAGAGAAGAAAGCCCCCTTATGATGTTGTGCACTTGTTTTACTCATTGAATATATACTGAAATTACAAGGGAATTACAAAACATATTATAGGTTATTTTACTTAATGAATATATACTGAAATTACAAGGGAACGACAAAATGTATTATCGGCAGAAACATTTTCTTATGATCGATTGATGTATGGGTGTATGTGCGACTGGTTTAGATCAGAGACCGAGAGACAAAAAGAAATTTCTTTTTAAAATATCAAGGATCAGTACCTGTATATAAAATAGAATCGACGAACTAGCTTCATATTTTAAAAAGATGTTAATATCTTCTTTTATGTCTGAAACTTATGGTTTCCATTGGTTTAAAAACAACTCCATTTTTTTGAAGACCCCCAGTGATAACAAATGTTTATCCATTAAGCGGGGAAAATTATATTTTTTATTCAAAATATTCCATTAAAGAACGGACTAACAGGATAAACAACCAAATCAATTTATAAAATGAAATACTGTTACTTTATAAAGTGGAGATCTCATTGTGAAAGACCTATTTATGGAACATTCATGGGGTAGAGCCAAAGTAATGTGAATTGTACAAATTATCAAAAGTATTGATTATGATTAACTGAAAAAGGAGTTCGGTGTATATAAAGGACCTCACCGTTTTAGAAGTAACCACTATATACGTGAAAGCGCTCGTCTCAAATGACGACCTTAATATTTCCTGTGTCTAGAGTCTAGTACCAGATTGCAATAGCTTTCAAGCAAGTCCGTGCAATATCTTTCAAGCAAGTCCGTAGTAGTGTCTTGCTTCATATATGAAGCTGCTACCTCCGGAGCAATCGCCAGAAAGGCTTGGCCTTCCTCATTAACCTCCACGAGCCTTGAAGACTCCCTTGCTGAAGCCACATGCCACACCTGCGAGATGGGGTCAAATATGAGCAAAAAACGTGCTGGTCAAGGCAGCGATGTGGGATCTCCTAGCGTTTCCTCTCCACTGCCAGACCAGCCTTGAGAACTAAGGTGAGGACCGCATTGTCCCTTCCTCAACACTCTCTAATTTCTTGCTTAGGAAGTGATATCGTTATTTGTTGTTTGTTTGTTGATGAGATCTGATAGTTGTGGGGGTCGGATTCCACCCCCGAAGATTGATAGCATAAAACGGCTAAGTGTTTGCCACAAAACACTACTACGGCCCACGAGCTGGTCATATGTCCACACCATCGAGCATTACAGTCATGGACTATCGATTGGTAACGACACAATTAAGCACGGATCAGCGAGGGTCCCACGACCGACAATGCATATAACAAGACATGGATCAAACTTGGCCCGCAGAAAAAGCTCTTGGCTTGTCTCGTGAGCCAAGTAACGAACGTGGCCAACAGACAAGCTCACACAAACGTCCCGCGGGCTACACGATCTACACGGACCACAGACCACGGTCATGGATTACCCCGCGTGCCATGAAAGGCATTTGGCTCGCGGGACAAGTTCTTTGGCTTGTTCCATGGGCCAGACCTTATATATATACTTTCAAGACGAACTATCGAGCTTACGTTATGAACATTTGGTTGGTGGGTCCCAGTCAAAATCTCACCAAGCAGTGTGCCAGCTAAGTCTCACAGTGGATCCCGATAGACTTCACCATGCAATGTGCTAGCTAAATCCCATTGCGGGTCCCGAATGACCTTAGTATCTCTCGATGATCAATTGAACATCAGAACATGAACTTGACCGACAAAGGATCGAACAAAGACATCAAACCGATCACCCGCGGGGCAAGGCTCGACCATGGCCCGCGGGACAAGTCCAAGACTCATAGCCCGCGGGCTACGACCTTACCGTAGGCTGCGGGGTAAGCTTGACCTCACAGCCCGCGGGCTAAGACCTTACCGTGCCCCGCATGACAAGCTCGACCTCACAGCCCGCGGACTACGACCCTACCATGGCCCGCGGGACAAGCTCGACCTCACAGACTGCGGGCTACAACCTAACTGTGGCCCGCGGGACAAGCTCGACTTCACAGCCCGCGGGGTACGACCTTACTGTGTCCCGCATGGCAAGTCTCTCTTAAAAGTCCGTGGGCTAAGTCTCAGGCATGGTCCACGACATTTCTCACATTTCAATCCGCGAGCTAAATATCAAGTATTGCCTGCAAGACTGTTCGTATCACAGTCCGTGAGCTAACTTAGCTCGCCTAGCAACATCGCGTCCCGTGGATCCGTGCACATGGCTTAGTTCCATCGTGAACTAAATACCCACGATGAACATTTCATCGAACGATCATCGTGATCACACTCTTTTCCCCTTGGTAAGGTTTTTCCCATGTTGTTTTCTTTGCCAAGGTTTTTGACGAGGTGATCATCAGAACACATACGACTCACGAGATTATCTCAACAATCTCGTGGGCCCATAAACACTTATAACTAACCAAATAGCCCAACTTAGTTCCGTGGGCCCATTTCCATCTTTCATCAAGACAAAGCCCTATGGTCTGTTCCGAGCGCCGTCAAGCAAGAAGGTTCGAGAATATAATCATCAGAGTATCGAATGAGAAAGGAAACTATCCAGAAGACAATTGGAGGAATGAAAGCATATCTTCAGAAAATGGAAGGTGGCACACGAAAGAGCTTGGGCCCCAAGGCGGTTTAGTTAGAGTATATATAGGATCTAAGGTCGTAGGTCTTAGATCATTTTCTTCTCTTTCGAATAGACTAAGTCTTAACTGCTTGTATTCGAGAATTCTCTTTGATATCAATAAAGCGACCACACGTTTCTTCTCTTGTTCTTTGTCTTTCTCTTTTCTTTCTGAGCGATTCACAATAGAGAGTCGACGATCCCTTAAAAAGATTCGTTTGAGAAGTTTTTGGTTGTGTGTGAATTTTTTGCCCATTCAATTTGGCGCCGACTGTGGGGACCTCATCAACTTCTCCACACAAAGAATCGCTCTAACCCGAAGACATGGTTCAAGCTAAGGATACAACTCAACAACCAAGGCTCCTGGTGAGCTCTGCGGCACAACAACTGAATCCCGACGAATCCGTCAGGGTCCCACTCCTCAACGATGGCAACAACAACATCATCAATCCGGAAGGTTCTCAAGAGACCCCATCAGACAGTGGGCTATACACGACATCCAAAACTTCAGGACCAAATGACAGTAAAATGGTTAACACCTTGCTAACGGACTTGCTTGAGCGCTCTGCCAAGCAAGACAAACTCAACCATGTACTCTCCACCCTCCTGGAAGAGTTAGGTGCTCGGTCCCAGCCACGAAAATCCATGCGAAGGCTCTTCTTGCAACCTACGCCCGTCGATCCTAAACAGACGACTCAAGGAGTTTTTGGGACCCACAACACACACCTTCAGGGACCTGAAAGAATCGTCGACCTCACCGACGAGACAGACAATGAGCTTTACAACGGCCATGATCGCAAACGCGGGCCACCATCACCTGCTCAGACCCACATACCAGAGATCACCGAGCAACCCAGGCAGGCGTTCAACAGTCAACGGCTCGCTGAGGCCGACAACGTTGAGGAATTCTCTGATGATGATCAGCTCGGCATCAACAAAGCCGAGATCCTTCAACTCAGAGTAGTGATGCGGAAAACTAAAGCTACAATCGAGGAGGTGCGGACCCAGATTCACAAGGCAACTCGTCAAGCACCAGAGATCGACAGAGTGCTGGCCGAATCCCAGAACACACCCTTCACACCGCACATCACTTGGGACAGGATCTCTGACCCTGGAAAGATTAGTAAAATCCCAAACTATGATGGGACCACGGACCCAAGGGAACAACTGACATCGTTCCGGATTGCTATGAACCGAGCAAGATTCCCCAGAGGACATGAAGATGCGGTTTTATGTCTCCTGTTCGTCGAGAACCTCCAGGGACCCACACTGCAGTGGTTTTCCAGGCTACCATCTAACTTCATCATCATCTTCCAGGAGCTAACAAACTTGTTCCTCAAGCAATACTCAATCTTCATGGGATGAGAAACTACTGATGCTGATTTATTGTCTATTTCGCAGGGACCTCTCCGTTCTTTCATCACTAAGTTCAAGAAACTTATCTCACAGGTGGAAGGAATGAGGGACCATGCAGCTCTGCGGGCCCTCAAGAAGGGATTATGGTATGAATCAGAATTCCGCAAGGAGCTGGCTACGCACGAACCGCCAACCATCCAGGACGCCCTGCATCTCGCCAACAGCTTCATTGTGAACGAGGAAGAGATGCAAGTCCTTCGGGAAATGCATGTACCAGTGCGGACCCCACACATTACTCAGCCATCATCTGTCACTCAACCAAGCACAAGGAAACCAACCCAGTCATCCAAGTACATCTACCATGAGGGACCCGGAGCCCACAACTACCTGGTGGATCATGGAGATACAACTACTCGAGCAACATATAGGTACAAACACGGATCCGCTGTTTTCCATTTTTTCTTCGTTTCCTTAATCTGCTCCGTTTTGCTCCAAAAAACTTCTAGATTCTTCCCATGCTCCAGAATACGTCCATGCACCTAAAATGACTCACTTGGACTCTAATAATAATATATAGACTCTAAAACATAAATAATTATATATTTATCGTGTAAAAACCGGTAAAATATGAGGTATATCAACTCCCCCAGACTTAGCCTTTGCTTGCCCTCAAGCAAAACATAAACCAAACTGTGAAAGAGGTTTGAAAATATGAGACTCACCTTGCTTGAGAGATTGGAATGATCTTGACCAACTGAGTAATCCACGTGCTTGCTCGATTAATCTAGAATGAGACCGCCTTGTACTTCTCCAAAGACTTCCTTAGCATCCAAATAAACCCACAACCTTGTTACGAATCCGATGCC
>OVAP01007674.1:0-10540 GCA_900406295.1 Aurinia saxatilis
GAGTTTCTCTATCACACGTTCAACATAGTTATATTCCATACATTCTTGGTTCTTACAAATCAGTATATTTCCGAACAGAATGACCTTAGAGATATTCTCAAAGGTAAGATCCCCAAACGCAGACTGTAATTAACCAAAACGTTTCCAGCATCAGTCAGTTTCCATGAATGACTAAATTCTTAATGTATAAGGAAAGATTTGACTTGCCTTGGTTTCTCTGAGTTTATTAGCAGACATGGTTGCACTATAAGAATGTACAGTCGGAACTTCCGAAACCTTTTTGCATTTAATGCAAGTCTTAGTCACCTTTCGGCACAGTTCAAAGTAGGTATTCAAAGGCTGAAGAAGTTTCATGATGTCTTGATAAACACCATTAGTATCCTGAACCAAGAAGATGCGATTATAAGAAAGAAGTAACCACAGAAAAGAAAAGGTTTAAAGGAATCAGAGCACAGACCACCATAAAATGAGTGAGAGCTAGCCTCCTCTCGGAAAGGATATTGCAGAGTATAAGCAAACTTTCCTCTTTTGTGTTGTATCCGTAAATACGATACAAATCTTTCTTCACAACGTCAGTTAGCCACAGAGACTGCACAATGATCAAGTTCTTGATAACTTAATTATTAATTAAACAAAGATGGAATAAAAAAGATTTGGTAAAAGACTGAAGAACCTTGAGTATAGCACCAGCAGCCATATAACTTGAAAGAGGTGGTGTCATTCTGAGCAAGCGAAGAAGTTGAGATTCAGAGATGAAGATGATGAATTGCAATTGAATTGTACTACTCACGGAGCTGCGTTCTGATTCTGGCCAGTTCCTTCCACGTTCTGAACATTAGATGGCTCCATATCGATGATCCAAGTCCAAGCACAATCTTCAGAGAGAAACAAGAAAATGGAGAAGAGTGGAAGAGAGGGAGAAGGCAAGGTATTTATAAGGTTCAGAATGCACGTGAGGGTCACGTGAGAAGTCGTTAAGAAGCGCGCGAAGATTGTAACTGCCATCTTCTTCCACAAGAAAGAAAGAACCGTAAGACTTTCGTCGAACACTTGGTGGGCGTTTTCCATTTTTGCATTTCCAGCACAACACAAAATATTACGAGTAGTATCCTCTATTTCTTCCGAAATTGATTATTTATTCTCGTCTCCTGCTACTGAAGAAATAATTGAAAAAAACACAAAACACAAAATGTTAAAAGGGGCGTTCCGAGAATCGAACTCGGGACCTCTCGCACCCAAAGCGAGAATCATACCACTAGACCAAACGCCCTCTTTATGCTCTAACTCCGTTGTACTATTAATATAATATGTTTCTCTAAGCTCCACTCAATCTCAATAAGCCCTGGTTTGGTAACTGCATCGACGCCGTCGTCTTCTCCGTTTGTTTCAAAACAATGTCCGACGAAATTAAACCCGTCTCCGGCGACTTGCCCAACGGAGATAACAGGACACGGCGCGTTTACGAAGCAGCTCGATCTCTGCATTCCGGTGCTGTGAAAGATCTACTATCTCTCGGGGTTCGTATCCTCTTCTCTTTTCTCGCACTTGTTCCTTAGGGTTTATGCTTCTTCCAGTCTCATTTCGAATTCGTTTCTCCCCGATTCTTAGTGTATCTTTGCTTTGTTAGGTATGCGAGAGATGCGTTTTCCGATTGGTTTCCGTCGAGAGTTTTGATTCCGATTTATCTTCGGTATCGATTTCAACTCTACGGAGTTGGCTAGAACTCGGTGACGAAGATGAGTCTAGAATCTGCATTGTTTGTTTAGGTATATTGCAATTCGTTTATTCCGATGCCAAACAAACACTGGTCAAATCGGATTGTACTAGTGATTACGTTGCGAGGATAACGGACTTGGTGAAGCAGGATGGTCATGTGTTTGATAGCTTTGGCCTTGAAGCCTCTGTGCCATC
Source organism: Aurinia saxatilis (assembly GCA_900406295.1). Taxonomy (NCBI): domain Eukaryota; kingdom Viridiplantae; phylum Streptophyta; class Magnoliopsida; order Brassicales; family Brassicaceae; genus Aurinia; species Aurinia saxatilis. The sequence continues at coordinate 1,912 of OVAP01007674.1, forward strand.
AACTATCACTGAGAATGAACGTGCAGTCTTGTAAGCTTCACTTGCATTTTTATCCTTTTCTAGCTATTAGGCTCTAATGTTGGTGTGTGTATCTCCTAGGTCGTACCTTAAAGGAAAGTATAGCACCCAAGGTTGGCTGCAGGGTGAAAAGATTTCTGTCAAGGATGCCTTGAAAGTTCTAGTTTTGGATCCACTTAAAGGAGCTTTGGTGAGTCGGTGACCTGTTGGCTGCACAGTGTGTTTCTGTTGTTTATATCAACAGGATGTTATAACCTGTCAAATCTGTGGCAAGGCAACAAAACCTTAGAGACTAAAGTCTTTGTGTGTCTTCCCTGTTTTGAGTTCCGCAGGGAGCTAAATCGGATTCAAGCTCTTTTTACATCCGTTTAACATACTCTAAGGCATCAGATGAGGCTAAAGGTGCGTCTGAAACAACGCATGAAAGAAAGAAGAGGAAAACAGGTATGTCGAGACTCTACAATCACTTAGTACTTGGTTGAATTTTTGTTTGAACTCCACATTACTTATATATGAAAACTGACTAACGGTGCATACATTATTACTTCAAATAGCGCCCATACTTCTGATGTTTAAGGATTTCGTTAATGAAGCAATAGTTGACCTTCATGTGCAAAATTCTTGTCTTTGAGTGTTTTTAAAATTCTAGGGAGTATGACCTCTTTATCTGCGCTAATTTATTCTCTTGCATAAATGTCGTATTTTCTTTTAAAAAGTATATGTACTATTTCTTAGCCTTTGTCTAGCATACCCGCTACATGTACACTTATGATGGTTTATGCACTTTTTGGACCTTGTGCCCATATATATCAGTTTCTTACAGTTTATATACAGCTGATATACTACACCCCTCTGCTACAAATTTCAGATACTAGTATTATTTTATGTAAAATTTATGCGTGGGTGTTGTTTATGCAGATGAAGAGAATGGATCAAACTGTATGTCTGAGAATTCATTTGAAAAGGTGATTCTTTGCATGTCTAACCCATAGATTTATGTTATGGTAGAACTTCCTTTTCTCCGTGTTGTCATTATTTGACTTACAAGAAATCATGTTCTCCGTATATGACCAGGTCTACGAACCATGCATCTTGTCAGTTCACTGCAACACGATGCCTATCTTTTTCAGTGGGAGGTACTTTAAAGTAAGTCATTGTTTCCGTGTTCTTGAGGCAGTGTTTTACTGTTTTATAACCTAGTGCCATACGTTTGTGTGCGAATTGTAGTTTAGTAATGAATGAATTCACAGATGACGAAACAGATCTTTAACCTCTTGTTGAGGATCTAGTTCATTTGATGGTTCAGTCTTCTCCTTGCAGTACTCCAGAAATGTAAGTCAAACACGGTGGATTATTGATGATGAAAGAATGGGCGAGGCATCTGTTGAGGTAGTCTCTTAGTGTTTATCTTGATTCTGGAGTCTGGACATGTTCGTATTATTCCTAAAGCTAGTTCTTAAAACAGACGTTTATGTTTTCTTCAGGAGTTAATTGGTGGAAACATTCTTCCAGTATGCCTTGGGGATTCCTACAAGTTCCATGCTGCTGGCAGAGAAGATATTGATGTGAGAAAATTCCATTTTCTGATTTCATGTTTAAATTCAACAAGTTTAAGCTGATAATATGAAACACCTCTATTCAGGTACGGATGTTGGGTTCAGGGAGACCTTTCTTAATCGAGGTTCAGAATTCCCGCCAGTGCCCATCTCAGCAATCATTGACAGAAGTTGAAGAAAAGATAAACAATGCAGAGAAAAAACTAGTAAGGCCTATTCTATTGAACTCATATGTTGGATTAGTTGATTATGTGCATCTTCTTTTTTTTGTAAGCTTAGAAGCAGTGTTTTGGCTGCAGGTCGGAGTTAAAGACCTAAAATTTATCGGAAGTCATTGTTGGGCAATGATGCGTGAAGGAGAAGCAGAGAAACAGGTCAATTTTGTTGAATCCTACCAAAATATTGTTACCTTAAGCTCAAGTTAATATTATATTGCGCTAGAACTTTGAAATGTAATGAAACCTTATTGAATCAACTACATATTTATTTTATATGTTGCAGAAGCAATATGCTGCACTTGTATGGATTTCTCGTCCTCTTGAAGAGAGAGACTTCAACTCAATTTCCTCTATGAAAGAATTGGTGAGTCAACAAGGGTTATACTTGTATCCATTGTCTGTTATCAAAACACTGTTTTTTGTTCCTGATGCGAAGTGACTGTTATTTCAATACAGAAAATTTTGCAGAAGACGCCAGTAAGAGTGCTTCACCGACGAAGTCCGTTGGAACGTGAAAGAACTATACATTGGTTAGTGATAATCTATCTATGAAGTTACCTCAAAGCTTCTTCTGTTTAGTAATTGTCAGACTCTATGGTTCCAATCCTCAGGATGAAAGTTGAAAAGATAAAAGGAAGCTCTCACTACTTCCTATTGCATCTATGCACCCAGGTTGGAAATCATACAGCTCACCTCAATATAATTATCATAAAGATGGGCAAATTTAATTTGATGATGTTAATGCAGGCTGGAACATACATCAAAGAATTTGTTCATGGAGATCTTGGTCGTACTACTCCCAGGTACAATAAAATAATGAGCTCCCTTCACTAGTTGAGATACTATATTAACTCCCTTCACTAGTTGAGATACCATTTTAATCAAATGGCGAAAACAAGAATTTAATCGTATGAACCCCATTTGTTCAGATACCATGTTGATAAAAGAGAGTTTATTTCATTTTGGTTGCAGCATGGGATCAATTTTAGGGTGCAGAGCGGAGATAATACAGCTCGATGTGACTGATGTGAAAATGGGAAATTCTTGAAGGGCCTATTCCCAGGCTCTCCATTTTTGTTGTAGTCTTGATTTCTATTACAATTGTTTTTACATACTTCATTGGCTTTTTGTATTCTCCTATAAAATAAAATTATAACGTGGATTCAGTGGTTGGGTTAAACTCTCGAATTCTTTTATGCAACAAAAGTTTCCTTCATATAGAGATGTTTGTATTAGCTAATCTCTGTCTCAAACGGAACGTAAAGTATACTTATAATGATCTCTCTTGGTTAACCAAATGACAGTAACTCAAGAAGAATCTAATCTTTTCGTGTCAGTTTTAGTCAGTCCATGAAGCATCCACCATCTTTGCCATGAACCCATACCGATCAGCAGCTTCGTCAATCTGTTGCAACACACAAACATTAACCTCCCACACTTCTTATGGTATTCATCACATGAAAAGATAATCATGATATTATGGTTTCGTACTTACCATTTTTTGCGTTGGACGTCCTGCTCCATGGCCGGCTTTAATTTCTATTCGAGCAATGATTGGGTTCGTCTGTGGACTATTCTCTAAACTTAAATCTAATTCATATTGCATTGTCTGCAAAAGCAAAACAGGTTCAGTGGAAGAAGAAGAACAAAGATACAAAAACGGAAACAAGAGACCGAGACAAACCGCAAGCATCTTGAAAGTATGAAGTGGGACAACTCTATCGTCGTGATCAGCAGTTAACAGCATGGTTGATGGGTACTGAACAAACCTATCTGTCTTCTGTTCCCATGGCCTCTTCACATTATGCAGAGGCGAATACCTTTTTAAAAACAGACAACCATCAGAACATCTTACATAATACACAAAACGGAAGCTTTATGGTCACAATACAAAAAAGACTTACTTAATCAGCCAATGAAATTCCTCTTCTTTGTCAGAAAAACCAAATTCAGTGATCCAGGCATGTCCTATAGTAAACTTGTGAAACCGGAGCATGTCCATGACTCCAACATGAGCCAAAGCACACCCAAAGAGATCCGGTCTCTGCGTTAAAGGCAACATAAGTCTTTATATAACTATTTGATTGCTAGCTTCAGGAACTAGAGTTTAGAGTCTTTACCTGATTAATGCACGCCCCTATTAAAATTCCACCGTTACTGCTACCTTCGATACAAAGTTTCCTCGGTTGTGTATAACCAGCAGAAACCAGATACTCTGCCCCAGAGATAAAATCATCAAAGCAATTCTGCTTATTGGCAAGTGATCCTGATTTATGCCAGTCTTCACCATACTCACCACCACCACGGATATTTGCAAAACAAAACACAGCACCAAGATGCCTGCCAAGCACAATTCGGGTTGCACTAAAAAACGGCGTCATGCTTGAGCCAAACCCGCCATACGCATAGAGCAAACACGGGTGTGATCCATCAAGCTTTATATCTTTTTTAGCCACTATGAACATTGGTACCTTTGTTCCATCCTTACTCGGGTAAAAGACCTAGAAAACATAGAAATGAAGATATATATTCAAAAGTAAACGCGCTATTGCAGATTCAGGACTTGTAATAGAGAAACCATTTACACTTACCTGAGTGACTTGAAATGCTGTTCTATCGAATCCAGGTACAGCGATTTCACGGAACACCGTAACTTCTGGAACTTCATTAGATAAGTTACATTTGTAAATCACGCCAGGTGTAAGGAAGCTTGTAAACCTAAAGAAAAAGGTGGTGTCTTTGCGCCGAGCAAAAACTCCACCTACCGAGCCAATATCTACAGGTATGTTATGAAGCAAGGAACCAGATTTCAAGTCTCTAATCTGTAGGATGTGTTTCACATCGCTCATGTAGCTCACAACAAGCTGATTTCCATTAACTACACAAGCTGTGTAAAGGACATCCTTCTCGTGTTCTGCTATAACATCAGTCCAATTGCTCGGTTCCTTCAGATCAACCCGAATCAGTTTGTACTTTGGGGAATCTTTGTTGGTATAGAAAGTAAACAATGTATCGTCATTAGCGATAAGAATGTATTGTGCCTCAAATGTGTCGACAAGCTTAACAAATGGAAGCAGAGCATCACTTCCTCTAAAACCTTCTAGACCATTAGGAAGTGATGAGAGATCACAGTAATAAACTTTGTTCACAGGGTCACAACCTTTGTCAGTTGTCATGATTAAGTACTGCATGAAACAAAAACATCATAGTGTGATTAAAACTCAAAAGTTTTAACTTCTGCATCATAAGAGAGATGAGAAAAATCTGGTTTTTACCTTCCCATCATCAGTGACTTTAGATCCAAACATATACTTGGGATTTTCATGATCTCTCCAACATAAAACATCTTCGGATTGATCCGTCCCAAGAAAATGGTAGTACAACTCATGGTATAAATTAGCATTAGTCTCCGTACCAGCATCAATCTTCTCTCCCTCTCTACAACAGCAAACCACGATTCAGAAACACTAAAAAAACTCAAAACTTCTTCAAACCAATTCCTCAAAAGTGAAACCAAAGTCTCACATTGGAGCTGGATAACGACTGTAGAAAAAACCTTTCCCATCATGCGTCCATGTAATCCCACTAAACTTAACCTGATTCCACAGAAAACGATTCATTCATGACAAATCTTGAAACTCTTGTGGGTAACACTAAAAATCCTAACTTGAAAGATAAACTTACCCAAGATAAAGTATCAGGCTCCACTTTCTTATCACCAATCCTCATCACTTTAATAGTAACCCAATCACTACCACTAGAACAAAGGCCATAAGCCAAATACTTAGAATCCTCACTAACAGCTAAACTGTTTAAAGAAACTGTTCCATCATCACTAAGAGTATTGGGATCAAGCAAAACCTCTGCTTCAGAATCCAAATCATCCTGACAAAAAAAAAAATCAAAACCCATTTCAAATCTGAAATTTACATAAGAAGAGAGTCTCTGCTTCGAAATTTACCTGAATATAAAGCACACTCTGAGCTTGAAGACCAGTGTTATGGAAGTAAAAGTAACTGTTCCCTCGCTTAAAGGGTGTATCGTAGCGAGGATGATCAATAAGCTTCGTGATTTTCCCATTAAGCTTATCTTTGGTTTCGCAAGTTTTCAACACAGAATCTGTTAACTTCACTTGCTTCTCCACAAATTCCTTCACTTCTTCACTGTCAGGATCTTCCAACCTTTTAACACACAAATCAACAATTAATTCATCTATTAACCGGAAACGTAAACCGATATAATTTTGGAATTGGCCCAAACCGGTGCACGGTTTTATTGAGAGCTAACAAACAAAATTGGACCAGAGATGGGCCAAAATTTAGATACACTACTGAGAAAAATCTAATAATGGGCCAAAAACATAAATGAAACTGGTCCAAAAAAAAAGCTCGAAACGCGATTTGTCATGCTCTAAAAATAAAAATCCAAAATTCAACAAAGAATAATTAATTTTGGACAGAACAGCAGAAAGATTCCAAAAATCTCCGGTAAGAAGAGTCTAAAACGTGGTTAATAATAACAGTTACAGCTAGATAGTAAACGCAAAACGCAAACGTAAAACGCTGCTTATACCAACGGTAAGGATCAGCGACTTGAAGGCCGTGATAATCTTCAACGACGGACTCATCACGCTTCGCCGTGGGATACTTTAACCGCTTTTCAAACGCCGAGAGAGATCCCATGTTTAATGTTAAGTTTTAAACTTTGAAGGCTCTTGTGTCTTGTCGAGGTTTAATATAAAGTTTCTTGGAGTAGAAGAGAGAAACAAAAATAAAGAAGGAGCGTGGTACGAGTACTTAACTATTTATAGAGAATCGGCGTGTGTTGAGATAAAATGGACAGACTTAAAAAGGAATAATAAGGAAACGTGAAAAATTGGAAACAGAGTGCATCGAGTATGACGTTAATGTCGAAATTGTTTCGTGAATCTGTCGACATTTTTTGGGTAATGTTGTCATTACTTTATTTTATCCATATTTGTAACGTAGACGGTAGACTCTTTTTTTTCGAGTTTTCTTGCAAAGTTTTTTTCTTTTTATCTTGCAAAACCAAAATGGCATCTTGATTCTATTTCGTAAAAGTAAATTTTTGTGTTTTGTATTTTTTTTTTGTTAAAGATTGTAGAGCCCCCGACCAAAAAAAAAAAAAAAAAAAAATTTGNAAAAAAAAAAAAAAAAGAATTGTAGAGCCACAATTTGACAAAACCGTACTAATGTAAATTTATGTAGAATAATGTACTATCGAGTGTTTGACCAAAAAAAAAAAGTACTATCGAATGAATTATTTTAAATTTATTTATAAATCAGCGCAAAAACTTTATCCATTTAAAGTTGATTTTACAGTTTAAAGAAAATGTAGGGGGGGTTTCTCGCATAAACAGCATTCTGTAAATTGCCTATTTACTATAAATGCACAGAATCATTATCCATGTTTAGAGAGTGAGTTTTAAATTGGAGAAGAAGAAACATAAGGTGTTAAAATATGTATATATATTTTTTTAAAAAAAATATGTGTATAAATAAATATCGTAGAGTAAAAGAAACTGAAATTTCTGGTGGCTCCAAGTCGCTAACGAACTGAAACATCTGTGAACACAGTTGACTATTCAACGTAGGTAGGTAACCAACCACCCATCATTCATTTAATATGAGTTTTGGAGATCGTACACTATTTTTGGTACTGACGTACACTATATAATTAATGGGTATAGTACTGTTGTATTCGGTCAAGCCATCGAAAATCCATTATTATACCTTTCCATTGTTATTTTACTTTACAAATATGACTTATCGACGCCACAAAAATGATGTTCTTATATTCATTTATAGAGGTTTATATCTGTGATCTACTACTTCATTAATATTATTTTTATTCCTATGTACCAGTTTTTTTGTTTTGCAAATGATGTTTTTGAAATTTTGATAAATGATTTTATCTAAAGGGAGAAGTGCCAATACATACACAAACTAAATAAACGTGAAAATACATACACAAACTGGTGTATAGTGTTTCTCCATACACAAATTTTTAGTTATTCAAATTTTCATACACAAATTATAAAATAGTGCATAAACCTATATTGATCCAATTTTTATCAAAGATTTTGCTGAATTGGATTCAATGTAGCAATTTCTTTTTTATTCTGATTAATAAAACAAAATGATCACGTCTAAAACGACGTCGTTTTGAGTTTCTCTTTTTAGTATTGTACAGAGCGTCGTTTTGTAAAAAAATATACATGTATATAGATATATATATATATATATATATAGTAAAATCTCTATAAATCAATAATGTTGAGACTTTGAAAATTATTAATTTATAGAGTTATTATTTAATGAAATTAATAATTATTAATTTATAGTGTTATTTTATAATCTACGAGTTAAAAATTTTACCCTAAATTGCATACAAATTCTTTCGAACTTTTTTAGTTTAATTTTGTATACTTTACTGTCTACATATTCATCTTATAATATATTATATTAACAATTTCGGTTATTATAATAAAATGGACGTTAGTCTACTTGTCTTTTTACATATATATAACTCATACTAAAAATTTATAATTTTCTGCAAAATAAAGTTGAGTAGATACAATACCTTCAAAAGTATTTAGCGGGAAAAATCACATCTAAAACTCTTAAATAATAATAATAAAAATAAAAATATTAATAATAATAATAATAATAATAATAATAATAATAATAATAATAATAATAATAATAACTAGATGAATGTAACAATCACAATACTATGGATTTTATGGCAAAAATATATAATAAGTATTAGTGTAAAAAATATTCCAATTTTAAGAAGTAAAATAGTCAAATTTTA
>OVAP01007675.1:0-10539 GCA_900406295.1 Aurinia saxatilis
TGATGATAGTGTATCGGATGTTGATTTGAATGATCTTTGTTCTGAATTGAATGTCTTGCAAATGAATTTACCTAACATACCAATGACACCTAGTGAAGTATTAGAGTTTGTTGAAAATGTAGGTTGTTATCCGAATGTGTCAATTGCTTATCAACTTCTCTTAACCACACCTGTGACAGTAGCTTCAGCTGAGAGAAGCTTCTCAAAACTGAAATTATTAAAAAATTATATGAGATCTTCTATGTCCCAAGATAGGTTGAATGGTTTAGCTATTCTATGCATTGAAAAAAATTGGTTGGAAAGCATTGATTTTGAAACAGTTATTCATGATTTTGCATCGACTAAAGCTCGGAAAAACCGTTTCTTGTGATAGATAATTTTGAGGATGACTACTGGATTTTGTTTCATACAGGTCCAACTGAAGAGGAATGTATTTCAAATGGCACAAAATTGAAGAAATTCAGAAGTTCTATATTTGAAAAGTTGATGTAAACCAAGATAATGCATAGTGGTTAACATTTTTATTTGCAAATGGCTAAAAACGCAGCTGTTAAACTTTGTAGTCATTTTTTGGAATCGTGGGCAGTTTCAGTTCTTTTGGCCTTGTTTTTAGAATTTTTAAAATTGTGTCATTGGATATTGGTATGATATACAAATGTTTTTTTACGTCTTATTCCTTCCTCGCCCTAAGGCTTCTCAAATGTTCGGGCCGGGGCTGACTACCTTATCCATCACAATTGTAGCTATGAAAACTCCCAAAATTGTGGTTCTCCTAAAATTGTAACTCCATCTTTTTGTCTTCTTCAAATCTAATTCGAATTGCAGTCGTCCTCTTTTTCAAATCGCCTTTGTCAAAGTCGAATCGCAGTCGTTGAAATCGCCTTCATCCAAGTTGAATCACAGTCGTCAAAATAGTGTCGCCGTCGTCGAAAAGTGCATACGTGAAAATCGCAAGTAGCTCCACAATCAATCTCAATTTTTTATTTGGGGAAAATCTTTTTTGAAAATATAAAAGGGTTAGAATGGTCCAAACTAGTCAACGATAAAATGGTATCTTTGTAAAAGATTTTAAGTAGATATAGATTCAATGGATGTTTTTGTTTTTTAAGTGTATTATTAATTATTTCATTTCTTAGAAGATTGTATATTTAAAAAAAACTTATGTGAAAATATTCTCACAAAATTAAGTATATTTTAAGTTTACAAATTTATCAACTAATATACAATTGGGTATGAAAATTGGGTATAAGTGATTTTTTTTTTGTAAATGATATAAATGAAAAAGATTATAGTCTTCTTTTTTTAACTATACAATTTATGTCTGTTTTAAAAATTTTATTTTCACAATGTTCTTACTTAGCTTAGATTTCTTATTAATGCATATTAGCATTTTTGTTCACTCATGAATCTTATGGGGAAGAAAATGAATCTTTTTTTCTATTTTTCTTTTCTTGCATTATTTGGGTCTTTTGTTTTTGTTTCTTCCCCTGTCTTTAAATATGTTATGGTTTCTCTGTTTTTCATATTGATATATAATCAAATACGAGTTAATTCTAGAATTGCAAGACTTCTATCTCAAATTATTTCAAGGTAAACTTTTTGTCTTTTTCCCCCATGGTCATAGCTAGACATTTTCATATTATATTGAAGTATATGATTTAAATACTCTATATAACATTTATCACTCGGATGTGATCGGTGATATTACTGTAGAAATGAATTTTACGAGATTTGGGAATAATACGGAGATGACCAGAACACAAGTTAGTTCTCAAGTACTTAGTCCAAACACTGCTGATGAAGTTTTCATATATACCACAGAGGAGAAGCAACACACTGAAGGTGAAGGGGAAGGAACAAGTATTCCTCATATTCAAAGGCAACAAACCTTAAGAGAAACCACTCTAGAGGAGTTCTTACTCCATGCTGGGGTAGTGAGAGATAACAACAATGACAGATGCTCTCGTGATCTAGTTTCTTATAATCCAAGTACAACAAATCAACCGCGACAACAACAGCAGGATCAGTTGCAACCACAACAATCTATCATGTCTAAAGCACATGATTATGGTTATGGTTATGGTTACGGTTGTGGAAAACAAAACTTGTTTCCAAATAGTCAGGTTAATGCTAATGAGATAAGAGGTAATTTTGCGGGAAGTGAAGTCCAAAGTCTCCAGGGAAATAACATGAGTTTGGTCCCAACCATTGCGGCATATCCAATATTAGATGGAATAAGGAAGAATAATGATAATTCTTCTTTAATCTCACTATCTCCATATATTTTTAGTGCTAGTAAAATTGCGAGCAGTCAAAAGATATATAATGGGATCATGATGGAGAAGAAATCAGCTAGTGAAAAAAGGAGAAAGATAAAGAATCGAGAATCAGCAGCAAGATCACGGGAGCGGAAAGAGGTCAAATGTTTGATATCTACTCAACTATGCATGTTGATTAATTGCAAAATTCCCATTTGCAATATTTATATATATATTTTTTGGCTTAATAGGCTCGTTTTAGGGAGCTTCAAGATGAAAATGAAAAGTTAAAGAAAGAGAATAAAGAGTTAAAAGAAAAACAGGTAAGCACATATAAATTTATTATGGTTCATATCTTGGAAACTTTGTTTTAATTTTATGTATCTAAGTAACAGGTAAAGGGAATGATTAACCTACATGGACGACCAGAGAGACAGCTGAGGAGAACACAATCAGACATCAAGTGAATCGATGAAAGTAGAGTTGGTGTGTTTTTCATATTTTGTCTTTCCAGTTTCGTAACCAAACAATATATTTGTTAGTTAGTGTGACATTGTATTCTTCATTTGTTTTTAAACGTATAGTTCATTTATTTATCATTTTATTATTTTTAATAATATTGAGTAAAAATTAGATATAGGCAATGACAATAAAGATAATCAACAACCTTGAAAAGTTTAACCCAAATTTTGTCTATAGTCTTGTTAATTTTATTAAATGGGTACCCAAAGAAAAAAAAAACGAATACAAACCAAATTCACTGTAACCAAATTACTCAAACTGAGCCACAACAAATATTAGACTGAAACCCATCATATAGTCATATTTTCTGAATTTGAAAACAAATGAACTTTTGAGACAAAAAAAAAACTTACAACCAATGATGAATCATAAACATTAATTTTCAGGACCTCTCCAAAGAAATTCCAAACAGTACTTTGAATACAAATTTAAACCAAATGATACAACTGGTAGGATCATTTTTAACCCATACATCCAAACCAGTAAAGTACAACCATTCTTTTGTAGTAAAATCCTTCAAAATAGCATCTATAATCTAATCTGGTTTGTTATATTTATGTATCATAATATTAAGTAAATACATTATTTCAGCTCACATATCACAAGGGGTAGTCAAGCTCAAATCCATCATAGCTAGGAATGAAGCATAACAAGCGTTTTGCACTTATAGAAGGCCATAAACTAGATCCGAATTATTCTTTTACCGATTAATTGTGTTATTGATTTAAGTCAAGGTTACAAAACTAGTACTAGTAATTCAATAACCAAATTGTTACATAAATAGATATTTACATCATATAAAAATCTATTACCAATAAATCTGTTACTTCCTTTTTTGTGTTTTATTTTTACTTTGATACAAATTATGTGAATGAATACCCCAATTTGACGGATGTTTTACTCAAATAACTTTTATGGGTTACATTTGAAAGAATAGAATAATAAGAGGGGGCGGTAGTGAAATATCACGTTTTTTTTATTACAATCTCGTGTCGTGTGTTGCCTCGCTTTTGACTAAAAGGCTTCTCTCGCTCAGAAGTCAGAACCCTTGGCATCAAGTTCGAGAGGTAAAAAAGCTCCAAACTTTAAGATTGTTTGATTTGGAGTCTCGCTTTTTGTTGTTTCGAATTCATCGGATCTGGTTTGATGGGATTTGATTAATAGGTTTTGTTTGTTTGGATTATTTTGGTTCTTGGATTTGGTTGGGATTGGTCTTGTTTCTAGATTTAATGTGTATGTAGATTTACGTTTCAAGTGTTGTTGTCTCAAAATTCTCATACTTTGCAATCAATTTGTCTGAATTAAGTTTTAAGTGTAACTGTGTAAGATCATTGGGTTTTATGTTTTGTCACTTCACTCACTGTTGTGTTGTGTTGTGTTGTGTTGTTTGAGTTGACATCTTGTTAAACTTTGTTTTGTATTCTTTAGGTTTCTTCAAATGTCAGACAGTGAGGAACCTTCCGTGGTGGATGCTTCTGCGGGGCAGCATGAAACAGTCGAAGAGATGCTTGCGCGGCACAGGTAACAACATCATTGAGATAATTCAGTCATGCTTCTTGCTCTTAAGTGTGTGATGTTTGATGATGATGTTGATGTTGTTTTATTGTAGGCAAGAGATAAAACAATTACAGAACAAGGAGACCGAGATGAAAAAGGCAGCTGCGAAAGGAAGTAAAGCTGAACAAAAGGCAAAGAAGAAGCAAGTCGAAGAAGATGTAACAAAGCTCTCTGCAGAGCTTAAGGAGAAACAGTTGAAAGAACTCGCCTCGCAAGGATTTAGCAGCGGCAGCGCCAGCATTGCCGAGGACCAGACAAGTGAGAAAAAGGGAGATATCGACACTTTAGTTAGAGCTATCGCTGGAGTCGCTGTCAATTCTCAGCAAGAACACTCAAAGCCGAGCAAAAGTGTGAAGAGGCGTGAGAAACGAGCTAAGGAAGAAGCAGAGAGGGAGCAGAGAATCAAAGAGGAGCAAAGCAATATAACAAGTGATCGTATGGTCGAGAACGAGAAGCTTGAGAAGAAGCTTAAGCCTTTGGGATTAACAATCAGTGAGATAAAACCAGACGGGCATTGCCTATACCGAGCTGTTGAGAACCAGCTTGCCAATCGCTTAGGTGGTGCATCTCCTTACACATACCAGAAGCTAAGGGAAATGGCTGCTTCATACATGAGAGAGCACAAAACTGATTTCATCCCGTTTTTCCTATCACATGACTCCAATGACGGATCTCCAGAAGAGCGGTTTGAGGAATACTGCAGAGAAATCGAGTCAACCGCTGCTTGGGGCGGCCAACTGGAGCTTGGAGCCTTAACACATTGCTTGAGGAAACACGTAAAGGTGTTCTCAGGATCATTTCCAGATGTCGAGATGGGCAAGGAGTATAAATCCGGTGATGACTCGAGCCTCATGTTATCGTATCACAGGCATGCTTTTGGGCTCGGTGAGCATTATAATTCTGTCGTGCTTGTCCACAACACCGACGGATGAAAGGATGAAGAAACTTTTGTATCAAAGTTTCAAGAGTTACTAAAAAATTTTCTTAGTTGATGTTTGTTTTGGGAATTTGTGAGAACCAATTTGTAACTTCAAAACCGAGAATCCTCTTTGGGATTCGAAGTTTGGCCTTGAGCAAACATGACTGTTACGTTGCCAAAAACCGAATTTATTACCCATGATGAACACAATACATTACAAATTTTGGTACCAAATCTTAAATTTTGACATAAGAGACAGTGACCTGGGCGTTCTTAGTATTTGGTTTAGGTTTGGTTTGGTCTTTCGGATATCGGGTATAGTGGGTATGTAAAAGTTGGACTCGGATTGGAACCAGAAATTTTTTGTTAGGGTGGTAATTAATTTATGGTTCGGATAGTTAAAAATTATGATGAATTTTATGGTATTTTTGTTTCTCTTTTATGCTAATTTGGTAATTCGGATATTGATTAGTGCTATAAATTTTGGTTTTTTTTTGTGTTCAAAATCCAAATCTGGGGCATATAAATATCCGAAATTCCATATATTTGGTTTACCTTAGAATAATTTTAAATAGTATTCATTCAGTTATTTGGTTCGGTTCAGATTCAAATTCGATTTAAATACCGACAACTTTTTAAAATAGACACTCATTCAGATAATATTTTTTTCTGGTTCGGTTTGATTCGGATTTTAAATCGGTTCCGTTTTTAATCATGTATATGTTACAATAACCTCTTGTGGTCTCTGGCAGCTTCTCAAGTTCGAGAGGTAAGCTCTCCAAACTTTTCGCCTCACGTTGAATCAGAGTTTTCATTCCGTCGATGATTTTGATTTGGAGCCTTGCTTTTTTTGTTGTACCCAATTCATCTCGATGGAATGAAAACTCAAGATTCAATATGAGGCGAAAATAAACTCAGAAATATTTGATAGAAACTCTTGAGAGATTCTACTCCGGTTGTTAAATTTTTCAATTTGGCAGTGCTACATTCGATTGATGTCTCTTAACAGAATCGCAAGAGCCTTACCCTTCTCAGGAATCTTCAGGTTATTATCTTCTTCTCTTGCTATACTTTTTCATTTTCTATCAAATCTTTCAAGAGATTGTTTTGAGTGTTAATGGTGAAGTACTAGAGATTTTGATTTTAACAGGCAGCTAGAACAAGAAGCTGAAACTGTGATCAATGTTCTGCAGCCTGGTCCACTGGGAATCATACAACATAAGTTCTCAGCTCAAGAGATTCGTGAGGCTAAAATGACAGTGTGTAGAGCATTTGAGAATTGGAGGAGACAGGCTCAGCTAGACCATGCTAATGGCGTTTTGAAAGATTACATCTTCAAGTGAGTTAAAGATCTCTACTCTTTTGTTGAGCAATGTTTAAGAGATCAATGGAAAACCAAATGTTTCTCTTTTATTATGTACAAACATTGCTTATAAGTTTTTGTAGCTTACATAGATTGATATAATAACTGAGAGTACCACAAGTTTTTTCTATTTCCTATGACTATAGACTTGCACTAGTTGAAAACATTACCGTGCATGGCAGAAACCCGAAACCTTGAAAAATGCAAAACAACTATATATTCTTCTATTCTAGTTGCATTTTGGACTCTCTTGTTTCTACTTAAACCCATATGGCTCTGGCTAGTTGGTTCTTGACCTGTAGTGTCATTAGCTGGTAAGCACCACCGAGTAGTTGTTGGCCGATGAATACAACTGGTACACTAGGCTTACACCCCATTTGTACCAATGCCTTCTCGATCTCTTGCCCGTTTGAAAACTAATCTAGCTCGTTGACTGGCATCTTAGCCCCGAATCTCGAGATCAGTCTTTGAATCGAATGGCTCATGCAGCAAGAGTTTTTGCTGAAAATCACCACTGGTCTGTCTTCAACTAAGCTTCTAATGCTTTCCATTTGGATGTGTACGAATGTGAGAAAATGTAGGTTAGGACTTAGTGTGTGAGGGAACTTGTAGGATCTATTTTTGTTTATTTTGCTATGATGATGATACAGAGTAAGGCTATTTATAGAGCTTGGTACTGTGAGAAAGGTAAGATTGCATAAATCAGGATCTTTTTCACTACTTTACTTTCCCTCCCCAGTGATGTGCCTGCCCTTTCACGTTCTCTAAAACTACGTAAACTTAGATTCTTTCGTTTTCGGTATCAGAACCAAGTTGCATATACAGTTCATGAGAATTTCTTATCTTTGTCTACTCACGAAAATATCCTTTGCCATATGGTTTAGTAATGATCAACGGATCCAAGGAGGTATACAAACAGTGTGATTATGTGTATACTATATGTTGTTGGTTTTTTGGCAATATCTTTTGCTTTTGATGCATAGTACTAAGGTAGAGACTGGATTATCGTTTATCCAGTTAGATGCCTATCTTTTCAAGCCACAATAGATTCCCCACAAGTTTCAGCTCAAAAGAAACGAAAATAGCAAAACAAGATTGTCTTTGATTTACATTTTCTGCTTAGGTGACCTGGAGTCTACAGAGCAAGTAAGTGATCAAGCAAAGATTTTGCTTTTAGCTTCACATTTTTGCCAAAACCATATCGAAGTTTTCTTCAGAACTTTGGTTTTATCTCAATGTGATAGTTTGTCTTTGACTCTTAAGGAGTCTTTTTGTTGTTGCATTTACTCATGGTGATAAGAATCCAGATCACTGAAGCAGAAAAAGTATATCAAATTTTACGAGATTATAAATTTGGTATTTTTTTCGAGAAGTTTGTAATTATACGGTTTAAATAAGAAGCTTCAAAAACTAAAAACATATATCGCAAACTTCTAAAGAATATATACTTAATTGACAAAGAATTTCTTGAGCAGACTTCAAAATGAGCATTTTATTTTTTTCTATCACTGTGAATTACTTTAACAAAAACATTTATGGGTCATTTTTATCAATTTTCCGTTTTGAGAAATGGTAACAAAGATTCAAAGAAGTAGTGTAGAAAAAACACAAATACAGAAAGCATGCCTGGTTCATTAGCAAGAAAAAGGGGAAAAGGCATACTTTACCGCATGTGGAGGTTTTGACGAAAAGCTTGATTAGGTTGGGCTCTTTCCACTTTATATATGTGTTTGGTGGGTTTGGTTTTGAAAGTTAAACACAATTACTTAACAATGATTTTATCATCATTATAGTATTAAACAGGTTTATTACCCTTTTTTCCTTTAGTTTCTTGACTTCTTCTCTTGCTGATGTAAACATGTCGACTTTACAACATTATTGCAAAACAACTCTTTAAGAAAATGATCAATCCCACACACAATAGTATCATCTCTACTAAACATATCCTGTGTTGTCAGAAAGTCTTTATAGCTTTTAACCTAATGTATGACCTATACAGCTATACTCTTTCTTCATAAATCAAAACTAGTAAGTAATATGTTAAGAAAATTTTCCCCATCAAAGACTTGCTCCTCGATATGGGTTTAACAACTTTTTAGTAACTTTAACTGAACTACCGACACTATTATTCACTTTCTTCTACTCCTTTTTGGACTTTACTTCTAAATTTCTAATATAGCTGTGTTGTACTTAGCTACAAATCAAAAGATCAATAACTTTTGATTTGTGGACGTAAATAGACTTCCTTTTTACTGGTCTTCATGGTGCATGATATGCAAAAATCATTTCAACAAGTCTTTCTAGTTTTCAAAACTAACGAACCAGCCATTGATAATAGCTTGTAGACACCCTTTTCTTCTAGACTTTGTTTTTTGATGCGGTTACATTATAAGATTTATATTAGCTTTTATCTTGGGGTAAAAAGAGAAACACATTTTTTTAACCCTTTTTTGTCCTGTGATAGTGTGTGATTTTGTTGAAAATGCTTTTTGCCGAAATGTTTAACACTTTTACATGTTTGTGATTTTTGTGAACACACTCACTAAGTACTGGTCTATACACCAACACAGATACAACTCACACATGCACACTCCTAAATTTATACCGGATATGACGTAACGACAACACTAATTATAAACCAGTTAGACTACTCAGTTACATGTAACACAACTTTTAGAAAAGCTGATTTCTTTACTTCTGTATACTAACAAATTCTTGCTGACTTATTATTATTATTATTTTTTGCTAACAAATTCTTGCTGACTTATCTTAATTATTTTATTTTGCTCGAGGCCTCTAACTAAGTGCTGCTATAGATTTTGTAACAATGAGATGATCCATGAATCATCGTATATTCTCCAGTCACTAATGAGCTGTTTTTTACAGACTTTTAGCCAGTAATTATTTATATGAGATTCCTTTCCTAAATTTAATTTTAAATTATAATTTTTTTAAAAAAATATGATTCTTGATGTAGCTAGATGGGTATTCTAGAATTTGATATTCTTAATTATTTTTAAATTTTTCAGTATTTATTAGTAGTTTTATATTACTTTCAATGCTTAAGTATATACATATATCTTTTTGATAAAAAAATACATATATTTTTTTTAGAAAGAGATTTTGTTCCTAAGTTAAATTTGTTTACCTGTTCTTGAAATTGATAGGTATGAGTTGTTACCGACGGGAGTGTAGACAACAAAAATTTTTGATATATTTGAAGTGTAATGAATTTTAAAATGATTTATATGATTTTAGTAAATTTGCATTATATTCTCTAAAAAATAGTACATAAAAATTTTCATTTTTTCCAAACGAAAACTAGTTTTCTTTAGTAATAACAAGTCATTCTCTCTATGTTTCTAGTTTTTTTTTCTTTTCTTTTTTTAAAACATATATACAGTAATGTATATTTTCAAATAGTAGAACAAAATATAAATACAAATCCTACAAAACTTTTGACCATTGATCATTTTATCCATTAAAAATAGGGAAAACCCTGAAAAATACATGAACTTTACAACTTTTGCCAGAAAAATACACGAACTTTTTGCGTTTCCATATTAATACACGAAGTGAAATTTGTTTCCAGATTAATACACAAACTGAGAAATTTTTGTCTTTTTTATACACGTCGTCAATATTAAATTTTGAAAATCCAATTTTGCCCTCATCATTCTTCCCCAAATCATTTTTAAAAAAGTTTTGAATAAAAACCTAGAAATAAATATTTAAAAATGNAAAAAAGTTTTGAATAAAAACCTAGAAATAAATATTTAAAAATGCAAAAAAATCTAAGATAAATTTTAAAATATTCTATAATATTTTATAGAGTTTTAGGGTTTAGAATTTAAGGTATAGGGTTAAACCCCTAAAGCATAAAATTCTAAACACTAAAAAACATGTTAGACCCTAAACCC